>CAMOHE010055237.1:14912-37640 GCA_946598075.1 Artocarpus hirsutus
ATCAGCTCTGACTTTGATCTCATAAATTCGGGCTGCATCTCTGGCCTTTGAGTAGGTTCGCTGAATGGAGTCCCAAATTTCTTTGGCAGTGGTCAAGAACATACAAGTGTCACTGATTTCAGGATTCATTGAATCCCACAGCCATGACATTATCATCGAGTCCTCTTCGTCCCAAGCATCAAATTTTGGGTCTCCCTTCTTCGGCCCCGTTCCAATAAGGTCACTGAGTTTTCCTTTACCTTTTAAATAGGTTCGAACGAATTGAGACCATTTCAAATAGTTTTTTCCATTCAGCCTATAAGTGGCACGAATGTTTTGCAAATCACCATTTGCATGGTGGGAACTTTCTTCCTCAAATTGAGAAACATTGGGAGCTTTGATCTCAGACATAGTTCTTACTGTTAATAATTGGATTGACAAAAAAAAGAAGAGGTAAAGACGGTAGGAAATAAGGGAAGGATAATGAAGGTAAAGATCAGGAAAAACAAGATGAATGCAACCAGCAATGAAGGCCTGAAGGAGAAAAGAATAACGACGGCAATTAAGGCCGAAGAAAACAAGCGAATCCCAGTGATTTCCTATAGCTCTGATACCATATTGAAGTGTATGGAAGATAAAATCAACCTAATATTGCAGAGTATGGAAGATGAAATAAAACCTTTCTTATTTTTCTGAAAGAGTTATTTTTTATAGAGTATTGGATGATGATATATAGCTTACACGGCTAGGCTAAGAAAGGAAAATATCTATGCTAATTAATCCCATAATTCCAGGATTATCAATCAAAGGATTCTAACCACTAATTTAGTTAGTTGACTCTAAGCACTAATTAGTCCTAGAAATCAGAAAAAAAACAAATTACAAGAAATCAGGAAAACTAATTACAAGAAATTCTAATTACAGCTGTATTTTCCCACAAAATCTTTTATAATTTATGTTCAAAACTAAATTCCTTTTTCCCCAATAAAAAAATTCAGTTCATTTTAGATAATCATGTCTTGTCTGACTATGTTCTACAAGGGGAAAATCCCTTATAATTTATAAAGTGCATCATGCTGATTTCGGTTCAATAATCATGAAGAAGTAAGCATAACTTGAGACAAAATACAGAAAAGCCAATTTGAGTTAAAACCATACTGTCAGAACTTCCTCAGATCCAATTTGATCCCCACCATAGACAAAGAGCTGTCCACCTTGATTATTAGATGACTTAGTTCCAGACCAGTGCAAGACAATTATAGGGAGTCTTCTGTTTCCCGAGGATAATTGCAGCTTGACATTGTTAGTTGATAGTTCTGCCTGCCGATCCTTTGAAGAAGCATCCTCTGATATATCCCAAAAGATAATATCTCCATCTACATAGCCAACAGCAAGAATTGAACCATTTTCAGATGCCCAACAAAGAGAGCTTATCTCTTTCTCTGTCTGTTCATCGTCTGACAAATTATTAGGCAGCTGATGTTTTGTTCCTTGTAGACAATCAACCACTGTTTCACACTTTAGTTGTAGGCCTCTGGCAAGAACAACTTGGTCTTCAGAAGCATCCCAAAGAATAATCAATCCATTCTCATATGCAATCAGAATTCTGAAAAGAAAAAAATATAATCTTTTTAATTGCATTATATAACTAATGTGGTTATTATGGACATCCACACAAGATTAGATAGAGGGAGGGAAAAAAAAAAGATGTATATCCGTTTACTAAAATAAAATCAATCTTCTATCCTTCAAAGTAGGGAATTGGTTTCCCATGGTCATTAGCATGTATTAGTATTTGCAATGGCACTTCCACTTTTAGTCACAAAGGAAGTCTATATAATTTTGAGCTCTTCATTTAACATTTTCCACAGAGTCTTCAGTCTAACAATGAACTTTACTTTTGTAAAAAGGTTTAAGTTCTGAAGCCTACTAAACTACAGATGACAAAGTTAGGTATCAAAAAAAATGTTAGAGAAAGCAGCTTATATAATTTAAATGCAAAACCACAAAACAAAATCATTTTAGGTTTAGTCAGATCTTATCTTGCCTGTTACCCTGAGAACAAGGTTGATGGAAAACTGCAACAATAGAAAGATGATCGGGCAAGGTCACTCCTGTTGCATCTGCATATTTGATGAAAACTTTGTCTTAAAACATAAAAATCACAGAACTAACACAAGTTCAAATAAAAAAATTAAGAAAAAAAATCTGTGCAGGAAGGAAAAATGATAAATTTACTTTACATGTACGTGAATTGGCCACAAGGCCAAAATATTAAAATAAACAGTTAACTTGCTCTGTAATAATACTAGTGACTACCATGACAAATTGAGCGTCAAGCGGAGAAAAGATATAAAGTACCAGCTACGATGTTTGCAGGAACATAATATGGAAGCTGAGTAATTTTTCTGTTTTTGGCATCGTACTTCAACACGGATACATCCCCATGCTCGGTCCCAATATACCTGAATGTAATGCGAGTGTGAACATGCTTTATAAGTAATTTGTCAGACTTCATTGTTCATTGTTATAATTAAATTACCAAAAAAAAAAAAGTCCAATTAACAATTATACAAGTATAATACATGAGATTTGTGCCATAAACGACAGAGAAGGCAGTTATATTGGATTCCCACTGCAAAGTAGAAGCTATTGCCCTGGATTCCAAATCCCAAACCTGCCAATGTGAATAACCGACTAAAGCGATCAACATTGTTAGTGAAGAATCTCTTTAAACTGGGGAAGGGGGGAGTATAAAAAGAACGCAAAGAAGAATTAAGATAACAAGGGGCAATGTGAAGATAATAATGACATCCATATTGAGCCTAGGAAGACTATTTAGATACCCGGATTTCATCATCTCTTGCGACACAGGCTAGAAAACCTTGATTTTGCAAGAACTGCAGAAATATTCAAAAGAATCAAGAAATAAAGCAAATTGTAGATTACCAAACTTCCTACGTGGGGAAGAAAACAGCAACATATAAAAACTAATCATTGCGTTAAAACTCATACAAACCTCTAGATATTTAAAGGGCAACTGTTTAGGAGATACAAGAAGCCCTTCAATATTATCACCACCAATTATTTTTATCCTACCATCTCTGCAAATTGCAACAAAAAATAAATAAATTAATTAATTAATTACTTAAGTTTAATATTGAAACTATCCTACTCTCCTCGTTTGCTTGACCAGACACTGCATGATTGAGAAGTACTCTATTCAGGTAAAAATTGGATTTTTTTTTATTTCACTTACAGAGTTCCTACTGCTATCAGCCGTTGGATTGGATCGAAAGCGAGAATAGACGCCGTAGATGGAATCCCATAGTGAAGGGCAATTCGCGGATTGAAATCCAACGGTGTTAAACTTCTCTCGGGGACATTGTTCTGATCAAGAAACATTATTCAGAAATGAACGTGAAACTACTACAGAGTCACAAGCATATCTATACGTCTATATATACAAACAAATTCGTATGTATGTAATACATACACATCTAGACAGATTAGTCGTAGATGCGAATAATTGAAGCACAACAAATTTCAGATGTTCATAAACACGGAAAATTAAAAGCGATCACTTGCTTACCTGATGCTGAGGAGGAGAATTTTCGTGATGCTGTTTGGCTTTCTGGAAAATTTTGGAAAGCATTATTGGGCTGCTTCTCTCTGACCTTCTGGTGCCGCGAAGCTGAAAATTTGTGGGTTTTTTTTATTATTTTTTTGGCGTTTCGCGTTTCTCTTCCTGCTCGTGTTAAGGAGGAAGATGGTAATGTTTCATGGGGAGAAGGACTTTTACGAGGAATTGTGCAATTCCTGATTCGACGGTGATGGGAGAGGTTTGGGGTGTCTCTTGACCGTTTGATGTGGCGGGGGCTTGCTTGATAAAACGGCAACGCCATCGCGAAGAAGGGACCCACAAAGGGAAAGGCGTAGCCGTCTGGGACGATGATGAGTCATTTCATTGTGGGCCCCAAGTGAGGACGGAACCCAGTCTAAGTCTGATGGTATCATTTTTACCCGAAAATCTTTTTTCATCCTAGCGGAGGCATAATTACACTCCTTATAAAATATAAACTACTTTTTAAATTGTGTTTTATGGTTTTTTTTTTTTTTTTGTCAAAATTTCTATTCTTTTAAGCAAGCAAAAAGAAAAATCTTATTTAACCTTACAAGGCTATTTATAAAACAATAACTCCAATTTAATATGTAGTTTATTTTTTAAATTATAACTTACAGTTTTGTAAGCAGTTAATTATAACTTTATATAGATAAATAGGATTCTTCTTTTTGGCCTTGCATATGAGAATTTATTGAAAATAGAGAAATTTTAAAAAAAAGCTCACCTCACCTTTGAATTTATACAATGTTAGGTTTATGCCACATAATTAAGCTACTCAATGATTAACAAAACACGTACATTTAAATTTATAAAGTTAATGTATAAATCTAAATATGAATAAAGTTGTGACATGCGACCAAATATTTTTTAAAAAGGTAAAAATAAAACTTTCAAGGTACCATGATAAAGAATAATGGAGAACTACAAATTATATGCAAGCATGATTTTCTGTTAAAAAAATGTAATATTCATTGATACTTGCTTTCCTTTGTCTATATAATCTATAACATATATAAAAGGGAAAATGTGGTTCCATTTTTTTTTACCTTAAACAAGTAATCTAATAGTCTATATCATCTAATTCTTTTTTAGCTTTAAATGTAATAGTTTAAATTTAGTCATATGATATATGTATTCTCTCACACCTAATGCTTCAATCTATTTTATTTCATCTCTTTCATTTTTTCAACGTTGTTTGTTTAGGTTTTTTTAAAATCATTATTAGGGGATTTTTTCAATCATTTGGGAGGTATTTTTTTTTTAATTTTTCTTTCGAGTCAATACGTTTCATTTATCTTTCTTGTAATAAATTATTATATTGTTTGGAACTTCTCTTTGGAAAAAGAAAAGTTGGCTAAAACAAAATATACAACGATAAGAGAGAAAAAATAACTTTTTTATTTTCATTCAAAAAAGAAATACCTTTTCTTAGAGACCATAAAAAAACAAAAACAACATAAGAAAGTTGTACATATATCAAATGCTTTTTCTATAATTAGTACTTCTTCTAATTGTGGTCATGTAGATCCATGAGTATTCTCATTACAAATTATGCATGCTTGAAAGTTTATAAACTAGAGAAAGCAATTACTAATATTAAAACATTAAATCAAACATTATAAATTCAAATGAAATCTTACGAAGCATCAATAATAGCATATGCATGTACAATTATAAGCATCCTCATGCAATTTATAGTTTGTTTAGCAAAAACGGTGTCAAAAAGCGAAACTGAAAAATGATTCAAACCATAAAAAAGGTTCCAACTTCCACACCTAAACTTAAAATTACGTATTCAACTATTTATATGTATGTCGTCTGGCCAATCTAGTTGATTTGGTTCACAGCTAAGCCCAACTTATTTTATGCAGCATTTTTCCTGATAATATTCTAGATTTTAATAGATTTTCCAAATCTGAGTGAGTCACAATGACAATGACTATGTAGCTTTCTCTCTAGATTATTTTGCATTAAACATTTGGCATCAGTTTTGGCGTTTCTTTAGTAGACTCACACACTTTTTTCCTTCTTTTTTATTTTTTCAAACTTCTAGTTTATTTTCCCCAACACCTGGTAAACCGGTCTTTAGGCATGGATAAAGCAAAACATGTTAAAAGTAGCTAGCAATTAAGCAAATAACAATTAGGCACTCACTGTTCCTACGAATGGAACATGTATATATATGTGTGTGTATATATATTAGCTCCCAGCTGTCAATACTTCCTAACTTGTCTCTTTATCAAAAAAAAAAAAAAAAAGAGAAAAGAAAAGAAAAGTTTTTGCAACCTGTATTATTGATCCTAATTAGCTGAAAATTCAAAGAGCACTCCTCCAAAACCTCATGATCCCGTTACTCATAAATCAATGGTTATTTATTTTAATAAATAGTGAGATCTATTACTTTATGAGTAACGGGGTAAAAACTCATGGAAATAAAAGGTACTTTGAAATTTGAAGGGTGGTGCTTGGTGCTTGATTTGCCAAACGGAGATTATTTGGTCATTGTTAATTTACTTTTTTACCCGATTACCTTACTAGTTAGTACAAGCCATGCCTATAAGTCAGTGTCTGTGTTTTGGAAAGCAAAAGTGAAATTTGCGAAATGTTACTTGTGTCTAATGCTCTGATTGGTATGGGTGAAAGGTGGAGGGAAAGAAACATTGAAAGGATTTTGGGATGAAAATTGATATGATTGGATGTTTGATAGAAAAGAAATTAGATTAATAGAAAGAAAAATAGGTGGAAGAAATAACATGTAGGTTCCACCAAAATTGATATCTCTAAATATGGATGGATTTTATGAGAGAAAAGTTTAACAATAATGCAAAGAAAGTAAAGTTATCAATTTGTCCTTCTTTTTTATCAAAATTTCAACAAAAAATTTGGACACCAAATTAGGAAAATAACTAAATAATATTTGGACAAAATGGTAATTGTATTAATAATAGTTTCTCTATTCCTTTGGTTTTTCTCGCAATACCAAACAAGAGAAGATAAAATTATTTCCTTTCTATCTTCATATACCAAACAAGCAAAGGGAAAATCAAAATTTTTCTTCTCCCTACAGTTTTCTTTCCTTCATAGTTTTCTTTTTCCTTCTTACCAAACAGAGCATAAATGATCAGCATTATATATTATAAAGATCACATATTCACATTGAAAATGTTGTGGAGGTATATATAGGTTTCTGAGTTAATCACAAACAAAGAGCGTGACTAGTATACTATAATAATTTATATCCGTGTGCATGCTTAATAATAAAAAAAACATGCAGCAAAGAATACTGCACCCCTGCAACATGCTACAACCAGAGCGGCACGACTTTCCTCACAACAAGGCAGCTGACTGCCATTATACCTGTATAAAGTCACGAATATTTTGGGTTCAACACAATTCACAAACTAAATAATTATGTAACACTATTCGGTGAGACTCTTTTATCCCTGATCTCATAATGTGCTATTTCAATATGTCCCTGAAATCAAATTATATCACCTCAGATTCAAATATTTAAACTATGATATAATTGTGGAGGTTGATATCTTGAGAAGACTTACAATCAGATTCTTGTCATTCCAATTATAGTATTAGCATATTTTAAAAACAGTGCTGGTTCGGAGACGTGAAGACATTATTATATTTTTTCTTTAAATATATATATATATATATGTAATTAAGGAAAAAAAAAGCAATAAAAAGAGAATATGTGAGCCAAATATGCACGTTATACGTTAAGCATATCATCCTCCCTCAAAATATATTAGCATGTCTGGGTTATGGTTTCAATCATACAGTTTCAACTATAAACATTGTGAAAACTCTTACATGATACAGTGTAAAGCAAAAGTCTACTACAGTCTAAAGCTCTGATCACATGCTACAATAAACGATCCAACGTCAAGATTTCAACCTATCTTCTCCCAAACACTACATGTATGAGTCCAACTCATTATGCCCCGCCATAGTACTACAGCTTAGTTGGCTTGTTGATAAATTGGACGTTGGTTGGCAAAGCTATTCCAGCATATTCTCTGTTGGACGTAGGCTAGCAAAGCTATTATTCCCTGAAACCACATTATACATAGTTTGAAAAAAAATACGTAGGATACTTTTTTTCCTTTTGTCTCGAGGGAAGAACAAGATAGAATATTCATTATTGCATATAAAGTAAAAGTACCAACATTTCAACAAGTATACCGTACGTAAAAGTTACTCTTATAACACTGATTTAACTTTCACTGTCGTACTCAACTCGCAAGAAAGAATGAAGTTACCGTCATCGCCTTGTTGAATGTTTTTTTTTTCTTTTTTATTTTCCTCTTTTCTTTCTTATCTAAAAATTTCCATTATTTGAATTAGTATTTAATCATTTTCCTTTCTTTTAATATGTATATCAAAACGAAGAAAAACTACACATTTTTTGTTAATTGTTTAAGCCTTAATTAGGTACGCTATGACCCACCCATGACACAACTCACATTTCCAAGAGAGACATAAGACTTGCTTTTTAGATGGGCTAAACCAATTTTTCAACTTTCATGCAAGAAAATTAATTTACATAATTGATTTTTTTATGAGTAAGTGGAATTGAAAATCACAAGTTTGCATCTTTTTTTTTTTTTTTTTTGTATAAGACCCTTCAGTATCCGGAGCCACAGAAAGCTCTTTCAACTTCTGTCTTTCCATTCACAACCCTAAGACTAATTCATATTTTCATCTTCTCCCACACGTGTGGGACAAACCCACCACCCCTAAACACAATCCATAATAAACAAAACAAAAAACAAGTTATCTAATTAATTATAATTACTATTATCATTCTCTTTTCTTTCCAACGACAAAAAAATTTACATGCACTAACTCCCACATCAAAACAGCATATTATTCTCTTTCAAGTCGTCATATATTCTTTCAAGATCTTCACTTCCATTTTCACACACATTAAACACACACCACCATAATATTATCACCACCCCCATGGCCTCCTCCGCTCAGAACATCCACGGCGGCGCCACGGCAGCACCGCCGCCAACGCCGTCGACGCAGTCCAACAACGTCCTCTCCTCCTCCTCCTCCTCAGCCCCCGCCTCCGACGCCCTCTCCCTTCTCCTCCACCGCCTCCCGCCGGCCCTCTCCCTCCCTTCCCGCCTCCTCGCCTCCCCTCGCGCCACGTGTCCTCCCCTCATCTCCTTCTCCGACGATATTATTCTTGACGACCTCCTCTCTTCCACTTCCCAACGCGGTTTCTTCCAACTCACCGACCACTTAGTCCCGTCCCAACTAGCCAGCTCGGCCGAGTCGGAAGCCCTCACGATCCTAAGCCTTCCCAGAGAACAGAAGGAATCGTTTTTCCCGAATAACTGGCCTTTGGGATACGAAGGAGGAGACGACGAGGAAGGAGACGGGCTCGACCAGTCACTCTGTCTCGACTCAGCGTGTTCATCCGAGTCGACCGAGTTGACGCTGAGTTCGCTCAGCGAATTGACCCGGGCACTGGAGCGGATCGGGTTGAGGATCGTCGAGTTGCTTTCCGGGTCAGTTGGGTTTGGGAACCCGCTCAGGAATGACCCGGAGAGGGTCCGCTCTTACATGTGGATATCGGAGGATTTGCCGGGAAAAAAAGCTATGGATTCGGGCGGGTTTTACCCGTATGTAGTTGGCCTACAATATCAAATCCGGACCCAAAATTATTCGCTACTAGCGGATTCGGGTTGGGTCGTGGTCCTGCCCCAAGTAGACTCGGTCATGGTTACCGTAGGTGACATTGCTCAAGTAAGTTTTATTTTAGTTTTTTTAGAAGAAAAAGAAAGTTCCAAGCTTCCCTTTTTTCTTTTTCTTTTTGTTTTATTGCAGCAAGTTTCAAGGTTTCTGTCACCATTATTAACATTTTAATTAAGAAAAAACACAGCATACAGTTGCTCCACTTTGGATTCAGTCTGTTGAGGATCAATAATTCTTTCCCATTAAAGTATTTCAAATTTTATTTAAATAGACACACATTCAAAGTTTTCTAGGTGGGACTTATTCTTTGAGTTTTTTTTTTTTTAATTGTGTTTAACTTTGTTTGGTTTTAGTACGTAAATATAGTTAGTAGGGTTTATTGGAAACCATATGAACATTAATAGATTACCCCATGTGTGCTAAGATTAGTTGTTAAGATGGCCCAACAACTAATAAAAGTGGCCAATGTATGGTTGGGCAATATATATACAAAAAAAAAAAATGAAAAGTAACTAATAACATCACACATTCTGCCCAACCCAAAGCACTCGTTGAGGTGGGCAAGGTTTTTGTACCGAATGGTTACATTTTGCCTCAACATAAAGAAGGAAATCCAGTATGCGTGTCCCTACCTATGCTGTTAAAAGTAATAGTACTAATAGTGCATTTTTGTGATATTAGTTTCAACTAAAACTTTTGGTAAAACTTTTATATGTTACAATGTCAAGAAAAAGTAAACTATAATGCAAATTTTTTACATACAACAGTATTATTAATCAAAATTAGTTCAAACCACACTTCTCTATAAATTAAAATAATCGACTGACTTCTTTTAAATTTTTTTTGAACCTATGAAAACTAATCTATGTTCTAATTAATAACATAATGTTGGGTGGTTTGATCCGGTTATATTATTAAAAAAGCGACATGGAGTAATATTATTCTTAAAAGCCTTGTAATACTAAAATTGGTTATATACAAGAATCTCCTCTTGAAAACTTTCCTGCCAATAACATATTAGCTTATTTGGTACCCTAGTTTTAACTTAAAAAAAGCTATTTCGAACTGGTTTTACTATAATATTTTCTCTTATATAATTTAAATTTTTACAGTATTTTAGGTTTGAATTGTTAGTTCAAGTATGTTTCTAAATAGGGTGATTATTGTGATGAGCTGCATTGAAATTTTCCTAAATGTCATCTTTTAAAACATGCTTTTTATAAATGTCATACACGTTTAAGTGTAATACAACTTAAATATATAATATGAGTGGCGGCACAACTTTTTTAATTGTGTCATGAATAAATACATTTTTGAAAAGTGTGACATAATATGTAATTTTCTCATACTCTTACATAAAAATAGGTATGGATCAATGGGAAGTTGAAGAAAGTGAGAGGAAGGCCAGTTGCGTGTTTAGGAGAAGGCATGAACAACACTTGCAGCATATCAATGACAGTGCTTATAACTCTTCCTCTAGACAGTGAAGTCTCTCCTCTTCTTCCCAAAGACTGTGCCCACAATCATAATGATCAGGATGAAGAATGTGATCATGAAGAAGAAGAAGAAGAAAAGGAGGATAGTAACAATCTTGAGAGAGAAAAGAGGCTGTTTAACTCATTTTCTTTTGAGGATTATGCTTGGAGAGTCTACCATGAGCGCCTTCCTCTCAAGGATCCTCTTGACAGGTACAGGATCGAATAAAATTTGGTTTCTAAGAGGATGTAATTTTGCCTTTTGGGGTTGTCCTAGTTTGATACTTTTTTCCCCCCAATCTTTTAGCAGATTGATATTTGATTATTAGTGGTTTCTTTTATTTATTTTTTAATTAAATTTGGTGGCATTGACGTGGTAATTATTACTTAGTTGTGCTTTTGTTTGTGTACGTTCAAAGAGGGGGTGTTTGTGGTCAATATTTGTGAATTGTGATGCTTTTCTTTTCGAGGTTATTAAGAGGAAAAGGTTCAAAAATGAACATCTTTTTGGTTCATTTTGGATCCTTCAATACACTATTTTTCTTTCAGTCAATATTTGGACCTTATTTTTGTATCATGTAATGAAGATTGGATGGGACATGGTAGCACAGATTAAGGCCATAAGAGAAGCTTCGATGTTAAATTAGCATGTCAATGTCAAATTAATCTAAAAAAATCATGGTCTAAACTTTATGATATTTTTAATATTAAATTTGTTATATGTTATATTTGATCGCCGATTTAATATCAAATGTAACATATATTAAACTTTGATATTTAATTGCTATTAGTTGATGTATTGACTTTTTCAATTAACCATTACAAAACATTGGTATTTTCAAATTACTCTTACTGGAGGCCTTACTCATTAAAAAAAAAAAAAAAAAACTCTAAAAGCCTAATGATTATATTATATTTAAAATAGGATCATGCGAGTACAAATCAAAATACTATATAAATACATCATTTTTACTTTTTTTTTTTTTTTTTTTGTTCTAGATATAGTATTAGCCTGCTAATATTCAAAGATGATGGTTCAACCTTTGATTCCCAATGATCATCTTAAAAGCTCTCACACAATGATAAATGCTCAGTGCGAGGATTATAAAGCTGATAATTAGAAAGACAACGTCTAAAGCAAAAAGTAAAAAATTGATATTGTTTTTAAGTCAAAATTTTCAGTTTTAATTAGTTTGTCAAACGCATAGTTGATACAGTTTTTAGGCCAAAATTTTTAGTTTCAATCGATTTGTAAAACGCTTTAAAGTTAGTAATAGGTCAGAAGCTAATATACTAACATGGTTTCTACAAATATTGATATTAATGGATTTAAGTCCAACGAAGTAGATTCCCTGCTTTGAACATTACAACAAGAGGGATGAAATTCGACCACCAGCCACTCTTAAATTCCTCATTTCTTTAATATGGTTTAGGGTTGAAAAGTACCAAATTAAAAATTTTGGATTAGTTTCTTTGTTAAACGACATGAAATTTTAAACAATGAGGATAAATAGTTTGGTTGATTATGCGGCAACAAGCTTTTGCATAAAACGATATGTCGTCATCAGATTTACATTCAACAAACGCTTTAATACAAAACGACATTGCGCTTCTGGAAAACAAAAGCGACCACGTGTACTTTTTGTACTTAAGCGATGGCATGTTTGTAGGTCAAATGATATGTCATTTTAGCCTGGATAACTCTTGTATGGAATACCTTCGATACGAATGTCTTTCTCCGAGTAAACGACAGGAACCTGCTATGTCGTTTCTTTCAAACGATGGGAAACCTTTTAAGGAAACCGCATGTCGTTATGTATATTAAAGTTCATTATTTATTATTTAAGGATTTTCATAAATACCATCTTTTAAAGCTTAACTATTTTTTTTATAAATAACATATGTTTATTTGTAGTATAAATTAACATCTATTACGAATGATAGTGTGATCTTTTTTAAATGTAGTATAAATAAACACAATTATTAAACATGTGGCATATTATGTAATTTTCTCTATTTTTTAACAAAAATTCCACACTCAACTTTATTAATAGAATTCTATTCTTCATCATAAAAAAAATTATTATCATTTAAGTGTCTTGTATTTTCATGAAACATAATATTAGTACTCTGCTATTTGGATGACACCAAAATGGTGCCCTATATTTTCAAATACATCATTTTGGTACCCTAATATCGTTTTTTATTGTGCAATTTCCTTTTTACTCTTTTATTAATGAAATCCAAGTTAATTTTGTAAAATTATAGTATAAAATGTAAACAAAAAATTAAACAAAACTCATAAAAAGAAAGTCATATATGTGGATTGATTATTTTTTTATTTTCTTTGTATTTTTTTTTCTTTTTATAACGTAACAAAATATTTTAAGATTTCATCAATAAAAAGATAAGTTGGATATTTTATGTTACATAATAAAGAGTCAGGGTATCAAAATGATATTTATAAAAACTATATAATATCATTTTAATATTTTATAAACAGTAAGATATTAATATAATATTTCTTTAAAATATATGGCGTCAAAATTAAAAAAAAAAAAACACTCAAAAGAATACTTTTTAATTCTCATTTTGGTCCCACATATTGTGGCAAATTTCATGAAGGAGGCACATATGTGGTCCAACGGATCACTTTATCTCATGCTGCGTCAATATCGTGTGACTAAAAAAATGCAGGCACATATGTGTGGCCAGTGGCCACTGTTCATTGTGGGCCCTTCGATGTTGAAAATGACTTGTATAATTATATTCATTTTTGGATGGATGGATTGTGTTGTCCCCAAATTATAATCACGGTTCTTAACCTCGATAAATTTGCTATATGGTATATTACCCCTGAACGACAAATATTGTTGATCGAATTTGGAGCACTCACAGTGGCTGTGGGAAATTTTTTATTTTTAAAAATCTGATATACGTTATATTATTTGTTAAAAATTATAAAGCCAAATTGAACGCCTTTTAAAATATTATTTTACGCAAAAAAAAAGATTTTAGGGATTGACTTTTCCTATAAGGTCACGTTGGAAGGGGTGCTTTGCCCCTGGGCTAAAATTTAACTACAATGGTGTAGGAAGAGAAAAAAAAACAAAGAACATGCTTAAAATCGAGCCTGGCATGCCCTAGCACAAACAGAGGTGCACGACAACACGGTGAGATAGAACCCACGCACAGGGGCGTCGAAAAGCATTACGGTCGCAACCGCATGGAGTATTACAAAAATAGCAGCGCAAGGCAAATCTCACATGGCCGCCCAAGCTGAAGCGCGCTGCCATGCGCATCCCAAGTCTGACGTGAGAAATTGTGGTTTTGGCGGTTTGTTACCCATTTTTTGTGAACCTATATATAGATAGGTTCTATTCTTTTCTTTGAAAAGTGTATCTCATAAAATTGGAGTGAGAAAGAGGCTTGAAAAAAATTCTTGAGAGAGAGTATGCAATTTTTTTCTTATAAACTACAACAGCTAAAAGTAAATGTAGCTCTTACATCGAGGATGAATCATTATAAATTTCATATGTTCTTTTTTTTTTGTTCGCATTTTTTTCGTTCTCGGTAGAATTAGGCTTCTGATTCGTAACAATATTTAGTTTGGCACAATAATTCAAACTCACTAGTTTGAACCTTTCACACTGTAAATCATTCAATACCTACAGTATAAAGCTCACACATGCTATAGTATTTTGAACTAAAAGTAACTCAATCATTAATTTGAACCACTCTTCCAAACATTCTAGCTATATTGTGTTATATTAATATACAATAATCTTCCTAACTATTAAAATTAATCTGTAAGATATCATGTTTCTCTAAAGCTAAAGAAACATGAAAATCCGTCGAAGACAATTATAGTGCATAAATAAATGCAGATTTATTTTGATTAGATTTTTGTTTTAATTATTAGTCTACATTGATCAAAATTTTTGGCTTATTCTTCTGATTCAAAATTTGAAGGTTCTATAAATATAAATATATATATATATATATATATATATTCATGTATGTGTATGCATGTAAAGAATATTAAATAATTGAGAAAACCCTATTTACATGTCAGTAATTATATATCCAAATATTTCCCGACTAGTCGAAATTTAGAAGGACCCAAAAGAAAGTACCCACCCATTCAGCAGTGTTCAAAAGATCATTTGTTGAAGTGCGTCCTTTATAAGTGTCATAATGCTTACTCATTCTAAATTATCTTATTCAGCCTTCCATAACGGGAAAAGAAGTTATGGGGTTCAGTTGACAATGTTTCTACAATTTTACGGGTTGTTAGAGAAGTCAAAGAATTGGCTGGTTAGGATTGGCTATTGTAGACCTCACCCAAATTGTAGGAATCACACTGTATAGAAGACCTTTTGGCTTGTTCACTGATTCTGTCATCCTCGAAGCCTCTATCTTATTGGCCTACACTTTGTATATATTGTAAAAAAGGCCATACTCTATACACTAATCGAATGAGCAATACAAAGAGCCCTATTTTCTCTCAGTTGGCTTTTTCCTTTTTGTGCTTTCATTTCTTGGGGTGATTCAAAAATATTGCTATTGATATAATCGATGGGAAGAACCTTAAAGATTCTTACCAGCTGTTTGGCAACGGTTCCTGCCACAAACTCTCACATGCTACAGTAACAATTAAAAAAAATTGTTACAGTATAAAGTTCTCACATACTACAGTAAAAGTAGTTATAACCAACGGTTTTCACCACCTTTCCAAACACATGCGCTCTTTAATGAGACTACATGGTAAGAAACAAGTTACTTGATTGACATTGTAATTCAAAGAAAGCATGAGGATGAAAAATATTAAAATAATTACTTAAAAAAGGACTCCCCTATTATGTCATGCACACTATAAATATTTCTCAAATTTGTCATGATAGTTGTAGCTAGCAATTTGGACAAGAAATTGACGAGCTGTAAATATCTTGTTTACAAGCAAGCTTCTTAGGACTTTTTCCCGTAGTTTACTTTACTTGGAGAAAAAGCAAAGTCTCGCCCATCAAACCACACCACCAAAAGAGAAGTGAAGTGAGAGCAAGTACACAAGAAACATTGATTGTTGATGTGTTGGCCGCACAACATATAATATTTCCTTGGTCTTTACTTCTCTCAAACATAAAGTTAATAATGATTGGGATTTGTTGGGGACCCAAAACTAGAGCACCATTGTTAAGAGCCTTAAAATGATGCATTAATTTTCTCGGTGAAGTTGTTGGAGACATAGAAAGATCACTAATTGAATGAAATTTTGTTTTTTCTAGATTTGGGATTGTCTTTATAGGAAATTATTGTGGACTGGACTAATTGAAATCTTTGACAAGCATAGTGATTAGGTGTGGGTTTGAAGGAGATGGAGCAGACCTTGTCATTATGGTCCAGAAAGCAACATAAAACATACATTTACTTACATGTATGTCTGACATGTACATGTATGGTTAGATATAAGTGTGTAAAATTGCAAATTAGGTGTACGGTTATGTTGGTTGTTAAAAAGTTACAAGCTCGGTTGGAGCCTCGGGAAAGAAGCAACTGATAAATGAATCCTTTTTATTATTATCTTTTTTTAAAAAAAATTTATTGATAAAAATCAAGTTTAGTCCCTTGCCTTTATTAAAAAAAAGCCATTGTGCCACTTGGTCTATAGTCAGGAACTCCTCTGTTTGTTACGCAACTCTATCCAATCAAGGCTTGTATGTATAGCCACTTCAGTCATGTTCGTCGTTTCTTGAAAGTATCTTTTTGCAAGGAACATGGTCAACCGAAAATTATTATGTTTGCGATTCTTCATTTACCGATGCAGAAAATGCTCCAATTTTCCATTCTCATATGAGGCCGGAAAGTTTATTGGCAACAGGTCTCTCCTTTATTGGAACAAAAAGGATACTAGGAGAATAAATTGTATAGCTTGTTTCGGAAAATTCCGCTCTTAAAAATGATTCTTATATTCATATACTTTTGACATTTCGACAAGTTGCAATTTTTTTCTTTACCCCAACCATAGATTGAGAGTTCGAGTCACGTTAAATCCGATTTGAAAGTGATGGCATTTTCCCTTTTCTTGTATCAAAAAAAATTTCTTTCCCTACCAAAAAAAAGTTGCAATTTCTTTCAGCCCTTTTTTGTAATCAAGTGATAATCCCTATAAAATTGCTAATAAGACAACGTTTAAATGGCTTCTTTCTTGTCTCTATGATAAATTGCTCAGTCTCTTACAGTTCTCACAACATATAATGAATAATTTAATCGCCAATCACTAATTAAAAGTTAACGTCAAAAGAGAGTTCGTACGGATGTCTTGTTGAATATTAAAAGGGGAAAATTTTTTATCTCCCCCGTGGAGAATAGCAAAATCAACCGTTGGATTGTTTTTGAATGGTTTGGATTAAAAGAGCACACGATGTCTATTATGATTTGAAATGCATATGATATCAATTAAGATTAAAAAAGAAAAATTCCCTTCCTTTTTCACAATCGTGAATCCCTCCCCAGTTTTGTTCCCTAAATTTTGTTCCTTTAATCTACATCACAATGAACAATGAGCTCTCAAGCCTTCTTGAAGAGGCCATGCAGAAGATTGTGAATTTCAGTCTAGGAAATCAGATTGTGAAGATGAAGATATGACTGATGACTCGTTTTTCACGAGTTTTGTTTTGGTTTTTAATTTTTGGATGAAACCATCACAGTGCACAGATCAAGAAGACAACGAAAAAGCCAACAATAACTGAACAACGAGAACTAACTGGAGGAAAAAACACAATCTAACAACTTACTGAAATTAAAAAACCAAACAAACATCAAAATATCCTATAAGGAAATCATTGAACATGGTCCCTAATTTATCTTAAATATATATATATATATATATGAACCCAAAATCCACATTCATTCCACCCATTTCCAACATTCACAGCAACAGTTTCACTGATTAAAAAATCCTCTAAACATTCACAACACCATTTGGTGTATGTGAGTTTATTGTAAGCTTACTTATTTTTACCCTCGATTGAAATCTAACGGACAAAGACATTCTCTACCAGTGGAAAATTTTAATGTTCTCTACCATATGTTCATGCAATAGGTGTTGGTTTTCAAAAATGTTTTCAGAGAATATGCGGTAACATGGTAAAGGTGCGTAACATATATAACAAAATATAAAAATTTTGTTAAACAAAGCTGTAAAGTATATTAATTTAATGCTTAATAAATATATTATATAGTTTGTACTTAATAGGTTGAAACCAGAATATCGAAAATCTTCTAAGTGGAAAAATGTTCTCTATATGAAATAACCGTCTTCATCGCCCCTTGGAACCTAACAAATGAATGCATGGGCATAAAAAGGAATTAAGATTTTTAGGAGATCACTCGTCCACTTTTATCTCCTACTAATCTTAACGCATGAGTAAAACGGGACTAAAAATGAAGAATACTTCTTTTTTCTTTTTCTTTCTCGACATGCCTATTATAGGATTCTCTGACAAAGTGTTTACAATCTAACTAAGATTCTCAATTGTGTGTAGAATAAATAGAGGAGGCCTATTGAGCAAATCAGGAAAGCATATCATTTATGCCATTGAGCATTTAAAATGAATCCTGACTTATATAGTATGGTATCTTGATAGGCAAATAACTAAGTGAAAACAAAAGTCAGAAAGAATTAATTATGAGTTCCTATCATTTTGCTATCTATATTTTAACGTAAAGTATTATTAGTATATTTTTTAGAAAATATTAAAATGATACATTATATTTTTTAAAAGTATCATCATACTACCCTAAACTCATTTTGTAGAACATAAAATGTTAAATTTACTTATTAAATAATATTATAAACAATTAAACAAATAAAAAAATTTAATAAATCTGCACATTGTTGGTTCTTTGTTTTTTATTTTTTGTTTAATTTTCTTAAATGTTTTATTAAATTATTTTGTGATTTATTAATAAAAAAGTAAGTTTTACTTTTCATGTTCCAAAAAAACATATTTAATACCAATGTGACGCTATTTATTGTTATTTTTTAAAATTTGCCAATGAGACAAAAGATAAAAAAGTATAGTTAGTTTCATCATGTTCGTTCGAATGAACTTATAATCAGGGAATCAACTTGATCATCAGATTATTGAGTTATAAGGTACCAAAAATGATAAAAACACAATAATTATTTGACAAAAAATGGAGCATAGACCTTCCATTTAAACACAGTAAAAAATTGATGCAAGCAAATACGTATGATCTTACTACTAGTTTAGCAAAACTTTTATATATGTGATTTCCAAAAAAAAAAGGTGGACTTTTATATATGACCACTTTGTTTTTGCTTGGCTTCATGGTCAATTTTTGACACCAGGGGGCGTCCAGGATAGGTTTATTTTAGAAGGTTATTAGAAAAACGTAATCTGATTTTTCCTCAATAGTAAAATTCTCTCATAATTTTTTTCAAGGGAATATTTGCATAATATTAAAGAATAAAAACAGCACACATATAAAACACCTTTGTTTCATTTCTTTTCACCAATTGATGTGTTCAGACTTCAGAGATTTACTACCCTCAACAATTTTCTTTTTTTTTTTTTCTGATATATCATTAAACGGGCACTTGCAATTATTTCCAACACTAATAAAGAGGACAAAAATCAATATTCTGATAATGTACGAATTATCATGACATAAATAATTTTCTTATGTACGATTTCTGTGGAATATTCTCTGGATTTGACTTTCGTTTTGTAGACTTGTCAAATGCTTAATTTTGAAGGTTTAATTTCCAGCAGCCCCACAAATTGATGTTTACTTTTTGATTAAGGTGACATATTGGTAATATATATTCAAATAAGTTAAAATATTTAACTTATAAGAGTTTTATGTTGTAATATATTTTTACATTATATTATAATATATAAGAGTTTTATATTATAACAGTTAAAATTAAAAAGTTTGAACCGTTTTATCGGACACTCTTAAGTCTGACATTTGGATAGAGAAAGCTGGAATCCGTATCATAACCTACAGGGATTGAAGAGTACCTAACCCTGAGTCAGTGATCAGAGAGGATATTCAATCTGCAACATTACACATATTTTATGACATGGTCTCCTGAAGAACAGATCAACTAGAAAGAATGAGAAGTGGACTTATAAGGGACATGTCGTTTTGGGGAAAAGGAAGGGGACCATTTTCCTTGATTTCTTCCCAGTTCCCATATCATCTGATGGAATGGAAGCACAGAATCCTCCAAGACTGCTGACAGACCCTCCTCAATGAATTCGACAAGTGTCATCATCATGCTGATCATTATTATTATTATTATTATTATTATTATTAAAGTCTCAAACATCTTAATCAATCTGATACATATAATCTTTTTTGTCCGTTATTATAACCTCATTCATACAGGTTCAAACAACGTTCTTTTTGCTCGCGTATGACAAGTGTTGGACTGCATTTCTTTTATGTTATACTCTTATATAGTGTTACATAAAATAAAAAGTATGGACCATGTAAAAATGATAAACTAGTTACAAGTGCTTGAATCATCCATTTGTCTGTAATTTATTATTATTATTTTATTATTATTAAAATGTTTGACAAGTATAATTGAAACTAACCTTTTAGTTATTAAATAATATAAAATTTTTATATGTTATAATAAAAAATAAAAATTATTATTATATAAACATCTCACATGTTATAGTGTTACGAGTAAAATATTAGTTTTAACTATATTTATCAGTCACCTGATTGCTATTATCTTCTTTTAGTTTTTAATTTTTTTATGTACATATTACTTTTCTTAGCTTCTCTGACCAAAAATTGTGATGGAAAATAATCAGTTGTTACCCACATCTAACCGTGAGAGACTGTGACAGACTTCCTTAAGCTTTGAAATCACTCCTCTCAATCTCTCTCATTTGCTTTGAACAAAACTGCATACAAAAAATGGCGAAAGTAGCTAGCAATGGAATATAATATAGAATTATAGAACGACGAAAAAAAAAAAAAAAAGAGCTTGAGAAAGACAACTCTCCCTCCGCCAAATCCCAATTTCTCCCCTCTTTCAGACAAACCCATTTCACCAAACGCCGATTAAACAAACCCCCCAAGAACCTAATCCTTCCTAACTAGTCTTCTGCAAGTTTTTTTCTTTTCTTTCTTTTTCATTTTAATCACTCTTTTTAATCACTATTTCTTCTCTCTATATTTTCCCTCTTTTTTATCTCATATCTCTCTCACACACCACCACTAACCAACCTCTTCCTCCCTCTCTCTCTCTCTTCTTTCTCTCTCTACAATGCAGCCGGCTCGCAGAAAGTCTCCCCTGTTCGCCACCGAAGCAGGGGTGATGAAGGGTCGCAAGAACAACAACCTCTCGATACTCATCGTCGTTTTCTCCATCTTCCTCTTCGGGGTCTTCATGTACAACGAGGACGTCAAGTCCATCGCCGAGTTCCCATTTTCCCGACCCAAATCCCAAGAAATCGAAGAATCCAAACAGAGCAAATTCCAGATTCAAGAACAAGAATCCTCCAAGGCTTTGGTGAACACCGGATCTTCGTTGGAAGACAAAAGAGCCGAAGAAGCCGAGGAGAAAACCAGTTTGGAATTGCCCATCAAAGAGGAGGAAGAGAAGATTGAATTGCCGGCCGTCGTGGTGGCGGAGGAGGAGGAAAACGACGACGACGAGGATGTCGTTTTGCCTCCGGTGGAGTGTGACTTGTTCAACGGGGAATGGGTTTTTGATAAGGCTACGCACCCGTTATATAAGGAAGATGAATGCGAGTTTCTGACTGCCCAAGTGACTTGCATGAGAAATGGAAGAAAGGATTCTATGTACCAGAGTTGGAAATGGCAGCCCAGGGATTGTTCTTTGCCAAAGTAAAATCTCAAACGTTAAATCTTGAATTTTTTTTAAATTTTTGGGTTATTTTAATTGGGTTTTGTTTATTTATTTTAATTTTTTTGATTAATGGAGGTTTAAGGCAAGATTGTTGTTGGAGAAACTGAGGAACAAGAGGCTTATGTTTGTTGGGGATTCGTTGAATAGAAACCAGTGGGAATCCATGGTTTGCTTGGCTCAATCTGTGATCCCACCGGGAAGGAAGAGCTTGAACAAGTCTGGCTCTCTCAACATTTTCAGAATTGAGGTATGACTTTCACTTTTTTAAGTCCTTTTTTTTTTTTTTTTTCTTTCTTGCTTTTGTTGAATTTTAATTTAATTTTGTCTCTCCATCATAATGTGGAATTACTTTTCTATATCTTTGTGGATCTTTGGCATGATGATCAATCAGTAATAACGAGACACAGGTGCATAATGACAAAGCTTTTGAGAGATTAAGTTTTAGAAGTTATACTTTTTTTTCTTTTTAGTAATTTTCAACGTTTGATTTATAGATGGAAGTACTTCTATGTTTTAAGGTGCACGTGTTTTAACTTGGACCTCATTAATCATACCATTACAATTCAATCAGATAATTATTGAAGAATTTCCTTTTTTTAATAGAGTAGTTTAAATCTTGAGTTTAGGAACATATTGTAGCTTATTACTCTAATATTTAAAATATAGGAGTTTTATATGGTTTATACGTTCAAAGTTCAAATCATTTTTTTAAACAACCATCTGAAACACATTGCATGAAAGTCAGCTAAACCACGGTCTTAAAATTTGTGTACCACTACTACCATGTCTTTACTCTTTAATTGTCGCGGAATTTTATATATATATATATATACATACATACATACATAGTGGATTGCTATTTTACTACTATAATTACAAATTGCTATTTTACTACTATAATTACAAACCTTTAGACACAACCAAGGAGGAATATATTAGCCGGCAATTTCAGTTTCACGGGACTCTAGAAACTCCTATGGAATTTTTTTATCTCCCTCTTTTTTTTT
>CAMOHE010055237.1:37660-63484 GCA_946598075.1 Artocarpus hirsutus
TATATATATATATATATATATATATATATATACACACACACATACATAGTGGATTGCTATTTTACCACTATAATTACAAATTGCTATTTACTACTATAATTACAAATTGCTATTTTACTACTATAATTACAAACCTTTAGACACAACCAAGGAGGAATATATTAGCCGGCAATTTCAGTTTCACGGGACTCTAGAAACTCCTATGGAATTTTTTTATCTCCCTCTTTTTTTTTCTTTTTTTTTTTTAATTTTGTTTGTGGTTGGCAATAGCATTGTTATCAAGGTATGATTAATGCCACGGCATGGGACAGCGGGCGGCATATTTATAACCAGTTAGATTGCCGCAAAATATGGGACCTTTGCTTTCGGAATCGGCTATTGAAAAATTATTTTGTATCTTTTCTGGTTTTGGTGGTTTTTTTTTTTTTTTTTTTTTTTTGCTAAAAGTTTAGTTTTTGTGGACCTACTAGGATTATAATGCCACTGTAGAGTTTTACTGGGCCCCATTTTTGGTTGAGTCAAACTCAGACGATCCAAATATGCATAGCATATTGAATCGCATAATCATGCCTGAAGCTATCAACAAACATGGTGTTAATTGGAAGGATGTGGACTACCTTGTCTTCAACACATATATTTGGTGGATGAACACTTTCACCATGAAAGTCTTGTAAGTACCAAAAGATTTTTTTTTTTTTTTGTTATTTTATTCTCTAGTTTCTATCTCTTTATTAGTAATAAAAACAATGGGATTGATTTTTTTTCTTTTTTGTTTTAATTTAAAAAGGCGAGGATCGTTCGATGAGGGCGCCACAGAGTACGACGAGATCGAACGGCCGGTGGCATATGGAAGAGTTTTGAGTACGTGGGCTAAATGGGTGAACCAAAATGTAGATCCCAATCGTACCACTGTCTTCTTTAGCAGCACGTCCCCTCTTCATATCAAGTAACTCTCAAATCCTCTGCATTCTTATCTCATTTATATATAAATATTCATTTTTTTATCCATAAATATTCATTAGTGTTTATATGATACTTCCCAATTGTCAACTACCCCTAATAGAAAAATCTAAACACCATCTCTATCAAAAATTTAAACTAAAAAGCAATTTTATACATAGATAATCATTTTTTAAAAATTAGGTGAGAATTTTCCTAACCTTGGTGGTTGTAACGTGCCCATTAACCCCCTAACACACCATTATTGGCCCCATGGTCTAAAGTTGGTAAAACAACCAAAATATTCCACTAATGACAATAATTATGTTATGTAATTGATGTGATGCATTATCATAATACAACCAATTACATGTTTATTTAAGAAAAAAATGCTTATAACCAAGTTCAAAAGTGGGCCCATATGCGGGTTTTATATCGTAAGACTCATCTTTTGTGAATGTGTGATGTTGACTATTACTGGAACCTGATAACATTGTTATTTATTTAACCACTTGTATGCATGAAAATAAAAATTTCGATAGGAGCTTGGATTGGAACAACCCGGATGGCATAAAGTGTGCAAAAGAGACCATGCCGGTTTTGAACATGACCAGCCCATTGGAGGTTGGCACGGACCGCAGGTTGTTTGTGATCGCACACAACATAACTCAGTCGCTCAAAGTGCCAGTCTACTTCCTCAACATCACTGCCTTGTCCGAGCACCGCAAGGACGCGCACACATCCGTCTACACCATCCGCCAGGGCAAAATGTTGACCCCGAAGCAGCAGGCTGACCCTGCCACGTATGCAGATTGCATACATTGGTGCCTCCCCGGATTGCCCGACACGTGGAACGAGTTCATTTACACTCGTATCATCTCTCGGTCTTGACACTTGGCAGATTCGAAGGCGCCATTGTGTCACTACCTGTGACTTTTTTTTTGGTAATTGATAATTTTCAATTTTCAATTTTTCCGTGGAGTTCGTTTTGCTTTCCACCTCAGTTCATGTAATTTTCTCAAATTTTCTGTTTTCAGTTTTCTTTATAGATTGGGAATCAAGGGGAAATATTAGGGACGGGGGGTTATTTTTATGTTCTTTTGTTCAGTAGTTCAGAAAAAAGGGGATGGGGTGGGAGCTGAGCAAGAACTAAGAATGCCATATTTTTTGTATTTTTGCCGAGTGGGCAAAAATCTGCATAGGCCAAAAGATGGGCAAGTTTCATACGACATACGGTTTACTTGAATTGCACCTTTAACAAATAATACGAAAATTGTATGTAAAGCATCATTTATTTTCTACCACTAATGAATAATGGCTTTCTAAAATTATGACATCATCTATTTGTCTTCACCTATAAAAGGAAATGAATCTCGTTTTTGCTTACTTGTTATATTGGTATGAAAAAAATGTTTCATTAAGCCAAAGGGAAAAACAGGACTGACTTTGAGATTCTCCTTATTCTAGGGTAATGAGACAAATAGCAAGGACGGATCTGTGATTTAGTTTCAGTATGCTCACAAAAAGGATTTGGTTTCGGTAGGGGCACAAAAAGGCATAAAAATTATATATGTGAATTAGGGAAAAGAGAGAGAGAGAGAGAGATGAACTTCTTATAATGTGCTCAATAATAAACTTTTATTAAGGTATTATAATTGTACTCAACACGTTTTTTATACTTAGAAAATGATGTATGTAGCCTTATTGTCAATACTATTAAACGGGGTGTTTGGCAAAGTGGTGGGAACTGCGGTTCCCACCACAAAATCAGTTATGAACAGTAAAAAGCTTTCACATGCTACAGTAACAATAAAAAATTGCTACAGTGTAAAGTTCTCATATGCTACAGTAAAAGTGGTTCCCATCACCTTCCAAACACACTAAAAAATATCTTTCTCAATGTATACAATTAGTACGACCATAATAAATTATTGTTCATATCCTATATGATAGCATAAATCTAAAGAGAAAGAAGAAGAAAAAAATTACAAGTATAATACTTAATCTTCTAACAAGAGAAAGAAAAATTCTTATAATATTTGAGTAATAAGTGTAAACTTACGTACCTTAAAATGGTTGGTGTTGCTATAAAGTTATTTTCAGCAATAGTCACACTCTTAATTAAAACGAGGAATGGAAAAAAAAAATTTTGAGCAAGTGGGAAAAAAAGATGGGATTTAGAATATGAGAATAGAGAGGACAACGGTAGTTTTGTTTTTTTAAATCGGAAAGGAATATGAAAAATAAGTTTAAGTGTAATCATCATTATATAAAGCATATGATGGGTGAATGAATCAGATATATGAAGGACATCAGAGACAAATCTAGGATTTGGTTTCATTGGGGCCACAAAAGGGTATAAAAATTATATACATGAATTAGTAAAAAAAAAAGATATTCTTATAATGTGCTCAATAATAAACTTTTACCAGAGTATTAAAATTGTACTCGACAGGTTTTCATATTTTAAAAGTTAAAAGTGGTATATAATAACCTTATGGTCAATATCATTAAAATATCTTTCTTAAAGTACACAATCAAATTATCACTTAAATAGTTTTTTTTATCAAGGGAATGCTACACGAGGGGAATAGTTTTTTGAGATGACATAATTATATGGAGAGTATGTTATTAAAAAAAATAACAAAAAGAAGAAATTGGAGATGATCTTGACGTTTGTTTTTTTTTTTTTTTTAATTTTGAATGGTTGAAGTGGAGATAAACTATTATTGGAGTTTGTAGATGATTTTGTTATTGAAATTTTTTCTTTTTAATTTTAAAATTTAAAAAATAAACATTTTTTTTAACTTGTAAACCGGTTTTAGTATAACGTTTTTTTTCTTTTTCTTTTTGTAACGACCTTTTTTTCCTTTTTAAGTGTACTTTAGAAAAATATATAATACAAAATTTTTCCAGACAGATTTGACATAAAACGTTTAAAATTTGAAAAAAAAAAAAACAGTGTTAATGGTGAATAGAAAAAGATATGAAAGTTTATAGAATAGGAATGAATTGGGGCACTTGTCAAGGCATAAGTAGGGGCACCAATTAAAAATTTGATGTATTTATTATGGATTTTTTCTTCCCAGTGGAGGGACGTGCCGCCACTGGCATGCACCTAGATCTTAGCCTAATTTTGTTTACTAAATTAAAATATGACTTCAATTTATAGGTTTTTTATGTTGGTCTTACAATAATATCATTAAAATAATTACTATGTAATTATATAGTACTTTATATAATGTCATCAAAATAATTATTATCCTATGAAATTGAAATTTAACACAATATTAAATTCAATACGTGACTAAATTATTATTATAAAATTAAAATTGAACACAATATTTAAAATATTTTAAAAATATACTTAATGACATAGTAATTAGATTGATGATGTTACATAATATACTTTTAATTGCACAATCATTCTTTTAATGATATTATTTTAGAACATTTATACAATATTTACAAACTAGAGTCATATTTTAATTCAATAAACATAATTCGATCATTTGTCTCATTAACCCATATTTCTTTAACTTCGGTTCATGACAATTGGGCGTACAAGTCTAGCTTATGCATTAATCTCACTTTTTAATTCTAAGTTTGTCCAATTGTGCAAGTCGCCGTGAGGGTTGAAAGGGTGCAGGAATCCCCTCACTTTGGGTGTGGGGGTGGAGCCCCCAAACCAAACCAAACTTTCATTAAAAATTACATTTTGAGAATTTTGTACTTGTAAAATTTAGATAGATTATCTCTAAAAAAAGGGATGTGGGTGGAGTGAGAAAATTAGTCATGAAGGGTAGAGTATATACTAGTATTATTTAAAAAAATAAATGAAAGAGATATGAAAATTTAAGAGGGATAAAATATGAAATCAAGGGAAGCATAATATAATTTTAGGAGGACGGAATATAATTTTTATAAAACTTTATATTCAATATTGAAAGAAAAAACTCTGCGGCCGCTCACCCTCGTCCGTGTATGGCTCAGCTTGGGATAAGATGAATAGTTTCTATATATAAAGGGCATCAAATATATAGAAAAATATATGTTTGAATAGAAAGTTTGAACAGAAATTTAAATTTTTGTAAGATAAAATAATGTAGCAAAATAGTTCGAATCTACGAAACAAATGGGCAGACAAAATTGCAAAATTCCATTGAATGCCTCAAAATTAAGTTGCAAACGATCACGTGTGATGTCCATGACCCCATTAGAAGGAAAGGGGCGAAATTTCGAGCATTACAGTGATTATAATATATGTATAAAGTATCAAAATTGTTAAAAAAACATTAACAATGATATATTTTTTCTTCGTTTTTTGGGCATAAAATTGAACAATGACTCTTATTAGAAATAAATGAGGTATATAGGTGTTTTAAATGGGTCATGTACATCTCATGTGGTCGTTTCATCCTAATTTTGAAGGCACTTTGTGATTAAGACTTAATTGCTATACATTGTCAAGTTTAGAGATTCAATTGTCACTAAAAAAAAAAAAAGGTTGAAGGACCACATTACAAAAATGTGAAAAGTTTAAGGGGTAAATGTACCCAAAACCCTTGTTATTATCGTCACCGTCGTCGTCGTCGTCTGTCTTTGGATCTCCTTTTTTTTTTTTAGGGTGTTGAGGAGATTTGTTTTGAACTATTTTCTGGTTCAAAATAGATAGTATATGAGAGTTGACTTTTTTTTTTTTTACACTATAGTTGCTTTGAACTTACACGATAGGCAATTTAAATTAGTAAGTTTAAATTGTTGTGTCAAACTCCTTATTTATCTCACTCTAGATTTGAGTTTGTGGTTGAATGTGAGCTCTGTTTTTTAAAATCAATGTTTGTGTTTGAAGATTTTATGAATTTTTTTTCATTTCGTGTTTTTTTTTTTTTTTTTTTTTAGATGCTAGTTTACTATTTAGTAAAAATAATCTAGTAGATTTTGGTAATCTTATTTTTTCTTATTTTTTCTCAATCTAAAAAAAAATCCAAGTTTTAATACTTAGATTAAAAGTAGGGAGAATGAGAGAAATAGAAGATTTTTAACTTTTTTAAAGAAATAGCAGGTTTTAAAAATATTTTAAGTAAAAAGCAAATTAACGATGTAAATAATTTATTTACTATGTAAATAAAAATTATTTACACTGTAAACAAGAGGATGAAGAAGTTATTTACACCTTAAATCTATTTATTGTATAAATAAAAATTATTTATACTGTAAATAAAGGGTAAATAAATTATTTATACTATAAATATTTTATTTATCAAAAATATTTTCAAAACTTGATATTTACCACCATTAGTTTCAAAAAAAAAAATGATATGTGCTACCATTTCTGTGAAAAAGGTATTAAAAGTTTCCAACATTTAATCTGGTGGATTAGATTCGCTTGCAATTACTTACCTTTTTGCTGGGTACTTGTGTGTTTAGACGAACGAGTTTTATTTTCTTTCCTGCATTTTTTATGCAGGGGGCTAATTTAAAATTCGTTAAGTTTATGAGGAAATTTTGTGGGAGAAACGTATTTGTTGTATTATTTGACACCGGAATGTTCAGATGATAACTTCTATGAAGCTAAGATCACAAGCTTATTCCCCAAGTAAAGTCACCACAAGCAATGAAAACGATTGTGATGGTTATATCCTGGAGATCTTTAGGCGTGCAAAGTTTTACAAAGGTAACTGAATGCATTTTTTGATCACTAAATGGTTTCCTTCTTGTTGTTTAAAGATATAGTGAAGTACAAGATAAAATCATTTTTATCGGATGTTTTGCTAATAAGTTCTCTTTTGCGATGTAACCAAACAGGGAGAACAGAAATTGACGGAGGCCTTGTTGAGCCCCAGAGGTTGAAGAGCAGAATGTTGAAGTCATTTTGGAAGCTGTTGGGAATGACATTCAGTAGCATAGTCCATCTCTATATGACCTAATGTAGTGCTGGTGATGCTGACACTAATGCATTATATTTCTTTCACGCGGGGTTTGTTTACTGGCCTCCTAAGCCCAAGGACGAACCGGCTTGACTATGTTTTTTTAGTGTGTCTTGAACTAATTATTTAAACTATTTTTGATTCAAAACACTATACCTGTACTGTAGTGCCAAACACCACATGACTTGGTTCATGAGTACTGGACGTACAGAATAGCTTATGCACCATATTCAGTACTCAATTTTTTGTTCATCCATTTCTACAGTTTGGAAAAGATTTGTCTTTTACACTATTAAGCGCCCGGCTATTATCAACTCATATGACTACAGGCTACGGATTATAGATCAGACAACCAACCAAACATACAAATTTCTTTCATAATAAAACAAATAATTATTTAAAATACAAGTGGAGATGCAAAATTGTTTTGTTGCCGTCATTCATACACACGTCCAGCATTATACAGCTTGAATTTGGCAACCGCACCAAACTTCAGGGGTTGATGTTTTAATAGCTCGACCAAATGAAAGCAAAACTCAGGCGGTGATTTGGTTCACCGATGACTGACTTCTTCTTCCTCTTCGCGGCTCATTGAAAAAATATTCAACTATAGGTAATACCTTGCACTAGACACAATTATTTGCAGTAACAATTTCACCGCCGCACCAAAAATCCAGGACTTACTTGCTGCCGGTCAAAGACAAGAACTTGTCCATCTCACCAATAACATTAATGTCTGTGCTTGGAAACAGCAGACGCAAAACTGGTACAAAAGATGACGACTTTAGCTTCGGCCTGATTTTCTCCGCGGCTGTCTTAATAATAGATGGAGCCGGTACACCAAACCACTGAAGGTACCAAGAAAGAAGAATTGAATTTTTCTCTCCCTGGGATTCCACTTTGGGCCATGTCCCTGATCTCATATAGTTGTGAAAATCATCCTTTAATCCCTCGGAACAGTTTAGCAGTTCTTCCACTCGTTTCTTAACCGATCCTAAAAAATTCGACTGAACAATGCCACCTCTAGAATTGGTTAATCTTCCACCCAGTAGAGCTTCATTGTAGGCTACTGCAAGCTGCGAGCAGAAAACACGGTTATGGAAGACTGGTAAAACACTATTTGTAAAACACTCTTATGAGAAAATTTCATATTAGTACCCTGTGTATGTTAAATATGAGTTTGGTACCCTACGTTTTGGAATATTTTATATTGATACCTCAACCTTCTAGAAAATCTTTTTTTAATACCCATTTTGAGCACTAAATATGCATTTTTTTGTGCCTTTTTGTGCCTAAAAAAAAGCCTCTAGGTACTAAAAAAAAAGTTTTTAAACGATCAAGATACCGATGTAAAATATTCCAAAATATAAGGTACCAAACTCATATTTCGATATAACACAAGGAACTAAGTTGAATACGGTCACCTGATAATTCATATATCATATAATTGCCATCATGATCAGTTGCAAGCATTCTCTTAATATAAGAAAGAATAAACCACTATCTGTTCACACTTGGTCACTAAAAAATTATAGATCAGAAAATCTGAATTCAATAGCTATGACGTAACAGTTTTCAAACTTCGTCAATGCGTATCATCTTAAAGTGAAGTGATGAAGAAATCTTATATCCAATGACCCAGTGGAAAGCAGCGGCTGAAATTGGCCATAACTTTTGCCCCTAAGAGCTGCGTCATTCAGGATGACGCTGACAAAATACATAACCTTGGACTTATTTTTAACTCACAGCATCAATTAAGCACTCTGCGAAATAAAACAGCAAACTTTTCTTTTAAAGAAAAAAATAATATATATATATCCCATAACTAGCGTATTTTGAAACACCCAACCGTTCTAACGAAAAAATGGTGCTACCAAAGTCAAACTTAGCAGTTCAATTGGTAGACCGAGTGTAATGATTACAGAAAGCTACCTTTAAATTGGAAATAGAAAGCGAGTCCCCCAAAACAACTGTACCACTCGTAAACTGAACTGCCATTGTCCCAATTGTTGTGTACAATGACAAATATACCTGCAGAGGATTCACAAAAGTATTCACACGAGTCAAATAAAGAAGAAAATCCAATGGAAAGGATAAAGTTTAAATTTTCGAACTTATTAATACTCTATCCGAATAAACACATGTATCTCTACACCTCAAAAAGGCACCTTCCTTGTGTTTCCATATCAAGGGTAACTTGATTCATTAAGATGATGACAAAATAAAACCATGAAAATATCAGCTCGTCATCGTAATATTATCTATTACCTGTAAGAGAGCGGGCCTGTCCTTGCTCACACACTCGAATAATACTTGCAAGCAAAATTCCTGGAAATCAACATCGGTTCTGCACATATTTTTGTCACTTATTATTACAACCGTGCATAGAGAAACAATAGTAGTGGCACCCCTTTTTTGCTCTCTAAATCCGCAAATGAATTTTTTTGACTATTGATCTTCATTTCCAAGTAATCAATGTTTGCATGCTTGAGAAAAGAAGTGAAAGAGATACAAGGGCACTTGCCTGTTATTCCAAGAAGGATCGCAGCAGAGTTGAGCAAAAGCAATTAAGCTAGGATCAGACGAGAAGGTACTGACCAGCTGATCAACTGTAACAGAACCAGGTCCACTGGAGCCATCATCGCAAGTATTATATGCTTTTAAACTGGTCAAACCGAAGACCTGGATCAAGAAGAACAGTTTGGTATGAGTATGGATCTGTCAAAGATCAAGGCAACTGTCAACTGGGTAAGTAATATAACCTTGTGCATTGCTCGTGACAGCAGTGACTGGCACCCTATGGGATCATCGACATATGAACAAGCTCCAACCTTTCGCTTGATATAAAGAACACCAGAACTGAATGGGTTACTCTTGTCCCCAAAAGTCCACCAAGGTTTATCTGTTCAAAAACAATACAGATGAACATCTTGAAGTTAAAAATTAAAGAGAGGCTTTTTCTTCAAAGAATAAACCTTGAGAGTTATCTGAACACCATGATAAATAAAATAATAGATAAAATTAAGGCATTGTCTACCTTCAGGAACAAATTCTATAACTTGAGGCCAGTACCTAGGGCCACAAACACGAATTGTCTTCAACTGCAAGCAGCAACATATGAAGCAATTCATCGATCGCAAAACTGAAACTATAGTAATTTACCAGCAACAGATTTGCCCAGTGAACGTCCCAGGTTCAAACAATCCAGAGAGAGGGAAAAAAGTAATAAGATGAAATTTTGATAAATTTTACCAGTGTAAATTCTTTAGAATTTTAAACTTACCGCAGCTCGTTCTGGTAGAAGGCAAGGGGTAACTTCACAAAAGCTTGTTTCAGCATAATGGTCAGTTTCCCTAATAGTGACTTCAAGAGGGGCATACACAGGTAGACCAGTGTCAACATCAACAGTCTGAATCCAGCGAGCCTCAGTTGCGAGTACATATAAATGCCGGAATGCCTGAAAAGTTCACTTCGTTCACATAGAGCAAAACTCAAAAGAATAAACAATCAGGTTTGTGAAGGAAGGGCCTTTCCGTTGCATCTGCACAGAAGAATCTTCAGGAATTTCTATTATTTTTGTTAGGCTTTTGTTTACTTATTTATAAGTCCACAAGACGACCATATTTTGGATGAATCAAAATGAACAGCATCATCAACAATCTAACTAGACCAAAAACATACAAAAGGAGAACGTTCAGAGCCAAAAAATGTATTAACATATCAATGCCATATTTTCCTGAGCTATGCAACTTCAAGATTTATAGTATGTCTACAACAGACGTTATTAATTGTGCATTATAAAAATACCTGGAGGTGGCATCGATTATCATTTGGTCCTGTAGGCAAGCGTGGGTAAAGAGCAATCAGCAATGCAGCAATAGAACCATTTCCCGTTGAAAATGTCCGCATTCCTCCCCCAAGAAACAAGAAACCAATTGCTAAGCTTACCTAGAACCAACATAGTACTAAATGTAACAAAAAAAGTAAAATATGAAGAAAAAACAGGCGAGAGAAAACACAAAAAGAAAACAGAAATTTGTAAGAGCCTGCTGTGTTTATAATAAAGTATAGGGTAAAGCATAGGGGATTAAGGTTCCAATTTATTCTGAACCATTTTCAAAATTGAGGATTGCTGACTGAGCTTTATGGTGCAGCATATGATTGGGAGATTCTACCAGCCTTTGCAGACCACCTTACCCTTTAACTTAATGTAGGAAGAAAACACTACATTTAAAGCAACACTACATTTAAAGTTACCCTTATAACTTCATCTAAGAAGCAAACATTTAAAGTCCATACCCTAAAGAAAAATCAAACTCATTGGTACATCATTCGTGATAAATACATAACGTTTGGTGCTAACCTTTAGCAAATTCTTTCATTTAAAGGAGAACAAAGAAAGCCAATAAGCAATATATGACACCATAGAATGTGACATAGAAGCATTGAGGAGAAGTAGAGGATACAGTATCTCCATATAACTTATGAAAAACTTACTGCCATCTGAGCACCATAATTAGCATGTCCATCTGCAGAGCTTCTGCTTCGGAGAAATCTCAGAAGTCTAAAGGTTTGTAAATGACCAGAACCAGCCATAACCTGAAGTTATTGAAGTACGAGACCAAATGGTTTATCCATATTCATGATTGTAGGGGGAAAAAGGGGGCAATAAATTATGTCCACATACCACTGAAAGGGAAAGAACAATGAGGTGAAGGCACATCTCCAACGTGCCCCGATCCACATAGTGGGACAATCCCCTTGGGAAGGTTCCACTTGAGGCAGAAACTGGTTTGATCTGCAAATAACTATAAGTTAAATCATTTACCTCTCATACAAGTGCAAATATAAGTTGGGCATCCTGAATGTCAAACCTCATTCAGAAAGTAGAGAGCATAGTTGTACAGTAACTCCTGTGCATTCCCATCCTTCGTACCAGCAAATCTCAGTCCTACCATGAAAAGATGATGAAGTTGACTAAGGCATAGATCTCAGAAAGAAAAAAATATATATATACTAACATTTCAAAGATTTATGTACTTTTAGGTTTCTTAAATTAAAATGTTTATCATGACTCTTAATAGAATGCACCAAGCGACTCCAGACAAACGCCCATCTTGCAAAATCATCTAGATACCTCCGGGTGAGATACAAGTAATGGAAAATAGTCTAAAAATATTATTTTAAGTTCACATTTTATCCTTATTCTTTATAGAACGCAACAAAGAACTCCAGACAAACTCCTCTCTAGGAAAATCACCAAGATACCTCCAAGTGAGATACGACTTAAAAAATAAATGAATAAATACTACTCACTCTGTATACGACAGCAATCTAAAAAATGTGTTTCTTATAAAACATATGAAAATGAATACTACCAAGAGAAATACAAGCTCCAGCCACTATATTGACATATGCCTGCACAAATACTTCAGCGTCCATTTCATCAATATCACTGGCATCATCCCCAAGGCGTTGGACACCATTTTTTACTATATCCGGAATCTGACACTGAATCCAATCTTGTGAGGGATGTACCCTACAGAAATACAGCCAAGGCCTTTAAATTAAAAGAGAGATACAGATGTTAACAACAGTTGAGCTTACGAAAAGAACCAGCACTACCTGCTCCACATTATCAAATTCCGAGCAATGACACGAAGCATGATGAAGTCTGGCCTTACATATTGCAAGTCAAAATGTGTATGAGGGATAGACAGTTTAGACACAATTGTCTGTGATTCAGTCTGTCATAAACATTGAGCGATGTGAGAAACTCCCAAAAGGTTTCAACTTTTTATGAATTTTGGTGATAGATAAACAGCAAAATAACATAAGGATTAAAGATCTTACCTTCAAAAACATTAAAGCAAGAGCAATAATAGCTCCTGGGGCAGTGACATCAACATTAACTGCATTTCCATCCATCATCTACAAACGCATAGCACAGGGCCAAATACTAGTCCTTATGAGCTGCTAGGGAGTAAAAAAATCCTAGTAAATAATGTAGAGATATTGACAGAGAAAGCAAGAGAATGCAAATGACACCTGTGCAGCAACACGGCCATGATCATCCACTGAAAGTGCTGAGGAAAAATATCTTTCCTAATAAAGAACAAACCAAAAGGAAAAATGATTTAACAAAGCAAGAACATTCAGGCTAGTAGAACCATAAAACAAAATATACTGATGTGGGCCATTAGTTAATCAAGAGCATTTAGAACATACAAATGAATCAAACTAAACTTGTAGCAAGCAAATTCCTACCATAATTAAAATGCTATTTGCAAAAATTAACAACAACAACAACAATAACAATCAAATCTGAAAGCATACATTATGAACTTCTTTGCCACCAATATAGTGGAACAATCGATCAACCATTGCATCCACTAAACCAAGTGCATCAGAGCCTCGACCTTCATTTGAGATAACAAACTTAGTCAGGACCAACTTTCGACAATATTCAGTACGTAGCAGTATCTAACATCCATACCCAATGCAACAAGACCCAACGAAAATCCTGCAGAAACAGCATAGCCTTCCCTTTCAAGTACATTGTCACCTCCACTTCTGCGTCCTATTTCACCCTGCAAAATTGATTACATAAAAGTGAGTTACTTATAAAGCATCTTGTAACATTGACGAAGCTCTCTTGGATAACACATTAAACCCACACCAAATGCTACAAAATGAGCTCGTGACTCTTCTGTAACAAGCTAAATAATCGTCACTCATCAGGAAGTTCATCATCATTTTGACATCAAGTAACATTCTTGATGCTTTTGTGCATAAAAACAAAAGAGAATTGTACCAATTCAAAAATGATATTCCCAGACAAACACACAAAAGAAACGTACCAAGAGAATCTGCATGGTTTGTGGGTGCGCAGATCCTTCATAAAGAAGACCAACTGACATTAGAGCTGCTGACTGATTATTAACAAACAAAAAGAATATCTATGTTAGAAAATAATTATTCAGGGGAAGGCTAAATAATTCTGCATATCAGCATCTAATATGTAAAGGATCAAATTTCCTCGTGTAACGTCAACAATAAAGCTGAAAAGGGGGAATATTAGATAATAACATCAACAGATGCATGTGGTGGTGGGAAGGGGGAGAAAACACAATGCAAAACAAGCATGCACCACATGAAGGCAAAGCTTGGCAAATGACATCGAAATATTTAAGAGTGAAATGATAAAAATGCAGTGGATATTTGGTACCTGCAGAAGGGTCGGCAACTCCAGCTCAGGAAATGAAGATGGATGTCGAGCAGGTATATGAACATATAAAGACTGTAAAAGTAGACCATAATAGGTTAAGCTTGCAATTTTTTAAGTAATAAACACATGGATAAAAATCTAAAGCAATAAATATCTACAACAATGAGTCGACTAGATATCTATAAATTTTAAGGTATAGCAATTAATTACACTGTCTAACGGCAGCTTAAGAGGGGAGAAGGCATGCTTAGACTACAAAATATCTATTATTTTGGTGTGGTCAATTACAATACACACGCACAGAGACTAACGGCATAAAAGAAAAAGCAGAATAAAAACACACACACACAACAGCAGAAATTTTAATGCTTCAAAGAAAAGGAAACTAGGTAAGCTTGGTAACAGAGGAAGCCATACATACATACAGCAAGCTATGGTGCATCCACAAACAGAAGAATATCTGGAGGAAAAATAACAGCTGAAGATAAATAAAGCATGTCTTACTTTAGATATTGATGGATCCATAGACCCTCTATATGAAGCCGCCAGGCCAAGCATCAATCCAACAGTAGTACTTTCATGTTCCTGAAAGTATAGGTGTGAGAAGAAAGCAAAATGATTTCTAAGTTTAACAATAAATCCCAAAAGCAATATGTTCTTACATAAGAGCACATTGAATTTAGTTTAAACTTTCAAGTCATAAAAGGTCAAAAAGCAACCCAAGAAAACCACATATGAAAACTGAAAATGGCTACAAATGAATTTGTATAAACTACAAAACCTGAGCGTAGTATTGGTAAATATCCGTAAGGTTTAAAACACGCAGATATCCATGCAACCCTAATGCAAGAAGAAGTCCAGCATGAATAGCATTTGGCTCCCCAGGTTTGTTGTATATAATCCAGGTTCTTGACATTTTACCCTGCAAGCAAAAAGCTCACGTGTCTCAACAAACCCAAAATATACAATTAAAAATGTATGACAAGATGCTCAAAGCACACATCTAGTATACTAAAGAACGGGATACATATTTCAAAAATAAACTCGCTACCAAAGGATTTTTAGGGAAATAACAAGCAATTCTCAATTTGCAAGTGCATCTAGGCATCAGATTATAGCAAGTACTTTATGCCCTGAAGAGAAGATGATAAACCTGAAGTGGGGCCAGCCTCAGTCCAGCAGCCACAGCATTGTGAAACTCAGGCCAAGACTTCAATTCTTGTATATTCCTTACGTTTGGGTCCAAATTCACCTTTCCATGTAAAGTACATGTAGATAAACATAATGATGTAATATGGGGATAAAAAGGGAAAGGCCAAATGTACAATAACATACATTTGCTAATCAATATCTGCACAAGCTACAACGATATATTTCAGAAATAATTTATCTTAAGTAATATATTGATGACTCCAAGAGAAAAAAAAACATATGTATACCGAAGAACATCAATGGACATGCGTCGACTTCAGAAAATGAAATGTCAAATAGAAAACTGAAGCATTATGCAATGTTCTGCATGCATAAATTATACAAATTCTGCATATTGAATAAAATGAAGTTCAGTTGAGAGAGAGACGCAAGAAAACTAGCCAGACGATGGAATTTTCATGTATTACTAGGCCAATCTCTACACTATTTTAGTCATCGTCAACAGAATAATCCTTGATTTTATCCTCTTAAGATTTTGTTTTTCCAATATTTGGTAAATATATTGAGAGCAGCCTCAGAAATTATGCAAGGCTTTTAACTTCTTTGGTCCCTCCCTGAGGGAACTAGGAAATATCGGTTGTTTTATTAAATAAAAGTAGTCAACAGGCAATTTTTCACTAAAAAGGTGCTTCAAGACCAACCAATAGACGCACACCAAAGCAGCAAAAACTAAGTAAATCAAAGGTGCATGTATGAAAAAAATGTACAAAACCATCACATCACCAAAAGAAATTCTATAAACATACTGTTGCATTTTGTTGGGCAGGCAACCGACCTGCTAGAACTAGCTTCGGGACAACAAAGGCCTGCATATAAATTGAACAAATCCATTACACACGTCTAGGCAATTATTTTAATGCAAAAGCTTTCCTGGATATGTACATACACACCGAGTACCTCTGTCAAAAGTGTATAAATTGTTCCAAGCGTGAATGCCCCACGACCAAGAGGAAGGGAAGTGGTCCTTTGTGCGAGATGCCATAACTGGGCCTTTATGAAAAATTAAAAAATATATATATAAAGCCACAGCAATGTGGAACTTTGCACCAAGGACATTTACATCCAAAAAGAGTTGTAGAAAAAGAGAAACGTCCTACTAAAGAGTAATTCAGAATATGGACAAGATCTGTCATGTTTTTCAACCATATAATCTGCTATACAAGTTAATAGAATTTTGAATTAAGTTGAGTTGTACTTTCACGATTATTTTGTTGTCTGCCTATTGATAATAAAAATATTAAAAATTAACAGGGATGATAGCAGAACACTTTCTACTTCCACCACTCGAGTTACTAGACAAGGCAGCCCAATTCATCTCATCAGTGGATTCTTCTTGACAAGTTACTTGCATCATCAGAATGCTGAAGTTCATGTTTTAACCAAATGCTTCTAAGGCATACCTCGAGTTTATAAGAAGACTAACGAATTTGTAATGTCAGTGAGAACTGAACCCATGCATCAACTTTGATTTTCAAGACATTTACTAACTGATCGACCAACTGAGTCAATTCTCATGATTCACCCTAAGACCCATCTCCATACAAATGCCATTTGAATGCTATATTGGGTGCAAGTGCAAAAGTGGCATATTTGATATTTATTTTTTATTTTGTGTTCCAATGCATAAAGTATCTCTTTTTTGTCACTGTCATACATTTTAAGTTTTGGAGCTTGTAAAATGAAACTTTTTAATTTTCAAAAAATTGAAAAATGCCAATGTTGTAATTATAAATTGAGAAAGTCCACGCACTAGCCAATAAGCAACTACATGCCAAAGTTTGACATAGTCATATTCTATATTTGATGCAAATTCTGTACCAAGTATAGGCGATGCCAAATTTGGATCAAGTACAGAATTGTATTGGAGAATGATTTTCTTGCCTAGATGCCAAATTTTGGCATTGGCATATGGCAAAGAATTATGTTGAAAATTTCTTGAAAACTCACAAGATGCTAAGGAGAGAAATTTTAACCAGGCAAAAGACAATTGTAAGGAAAGAACACATACAATTAGCCCAAAAACAAAAAAAACTAAAATCATTCTTTTTTTTCTTTCTTTGCTGATAACAGCCAGCAGCCATTCGGTAAGCCAATGCAAATTAACCAAGCCACAAACAAAAAAGATTCCCCAACGGAGAATTATTTTTTTCACACTATTAAAATCATCCTAGTTTGGGTTTTCCGGCAGGCAGGTGAAGGGAGAAGAATAAAAAGCCTGAAATATTCAATACGACTTAAATAGGACAAACCTGTTGAACGTCCTGGTCAGAGGCACTAGGATTAACAGATGTTTGAATAGCCACAGGTCTAGCTGAGCACAAAAGGCGTCTAACCTGGTATAATCAAAGCAGCTATGAGCTATCAAAGACTAGGATGTGAATCCAATTTCTGGGCATATTGCAATGGGGAGAAATAGGTAAAGATATGTGGACTAACAATAAAAATAAACAATCATCATCTTGTGAAGTTGGTTCAAGACCCAATAACAAATTAACCACCATCAATCAAACACAGAGACCTTCCATATGGATAAAATCAATTTTCAGAAAATTTTATAACCTCCATTAATTGATCACTGAACCTTCAGAAGCCGCATATACAAAATTGATATTCATGTAAATACCTCAACCTGGGGGCATAGAACCTCATTAAGTCTTTGCATTATGGGTACATATGAAAATTGATTTTATAACCTCTACTAGTTGGTCATTGAACCTTCAGAAGCCACATATACAAAACTGCTATTCATGTAAATACCTCAACCTGGGGGTATAGAACCTCATTAAGTCTTGCATTATGGTACATATTTATATGTACAGACATATTAAAATCAAATTTAAACATACAAACCGAACTATGCAGACATCAGCTGTTATAAACCGAACTCTAAAATGTTAGAAACATGCAAACCAAAAAAGAATAGCTCTAAAAAATTAGTTCTGTTCAAATCGGTGCCATGCATTACTTGCAAAGTGCCAAAAATTACCTCATTCAATCGCAAATCACAACCATAACGCAACTGTGTGCTAGAGTTGAAAATATGTTCCATGCCATCTGTAGTAGAACCATCAACAGAATCTGTATCCTCAAATTTTGAGCCCTCTAATCCAATTGTATCAGAAACTGTGGAAGGAATTGTCACCGGCTGCAAATGCAGCATGTATGGCGTGGAAATAGAGATTAAATTTACATTCGTTTGGGTTTCAAATTCTTTAGACTTGCATGAACGTGCCAAGCATGACAAAGCCAAGTCCTCGCGACCCAGCAAAACATAAGCAGCTGCAGGCCAGTCAGTGGGAGGAGATTCCCGGCACTTGTCCAATGCCTATCAAGTGCAGAAACGATCAACAACATCAGTAAGTAGAAAACTAAAATCCACCAACGAAACCAAGAGTGGCTAAAAATCATAGCAATGCATAAGCACTCCAGCAATAGTTCCTATAAAAAGCCAACATATATTACATACAATGAAAATGTATGTATATCACATAAATAAATTTATTTACTTGTGTGTAAAACCACTCTCTTTCTCTGCCCAAGGTATTTTAAGTTCCACATGACTAGCAGGACACTGCTGCAACCATAGTTAAGACCCCTAAAACACTTAAATCTATAGTAATAATCAGATTTCCCATATGTTTCAAAATACTAGATTCTGAAAGGTGAAAAAGCTTCCCATGCTTAAGTGGTGGCATCACTTACATGTCTTAGAGGAAGAGATACACCAGAAGGAAGCAAGTCAAGTTGTTTTAGTCCAAATCTTTCTCCAACCATTGCCAAGACGGTAATTTCCTCTTTTGTGCAATGTGATCCAGCAGCAATATTGCAGTAAACGCCAGAAGAAAGCTTTCTTCCAATTTGTTTAGCACCACATAACAAACTATAGAAAGAGACTATCTTCCGGCCCCAGCTCACAACAGAACTTCCATTTTGACAAATTAAAGATGAAAGATCATTAAGGTTAGCAGAACTGCATCCAAGCAGCAAACAGTTCTCAAGCCATCTGAATAAACTTGGCGGAGTCTTACATGAAAGGGAGGTTTTGGACATCCCAACGTTTCTGGAAAAACCTGGGAAGTCCCGAATGTAATGGTCCAAATAGCTTTGTTCGCCCAGAAACTTAGCAATGTCACATAATAGAACCGCCAAAAGCTCCAGATCCCTGAAAATAACAACAAAAGAAAATATTAGTAAACGAGAAAACAGAATAAGATAACACAAGAACAAACATAGAAATAGTGTTTGACAGTTTGTTAAGAAATATAACCTACCACAGCCTGCCCACCTGTTTGTTAAGAAATAGTTGAGAGAAATATCAGAGTGTGTGTGTGTGTGTAGAGAGAGAGAGAGAGAGATAGAGGAGAAGGAGAAAATACACACCTCTTGCGAAGGGTATCCAGTTTCAGACTCTCATAAACGGCATGCAAACAATCCAAGCTCTCCATCATTAGCTCAGAGTAAAAGGATGTTTCTATTTTTGCCATACTGTTTAGATTTGATTCAAAAGAATCCTTTTTTTGCATATCAAGCGATGCTACTGAAGAAACCCCGGTAACAAAATTGTGTCTGCAAAAGTTCTTGTGAAACGTGCTGTTGATAAGGAAATCCCAGGATGAGTTAGGCATTGGGTCTGGATGCTTTTGAGTATTGATAGAGGATCTACACATTTGCCGAATAATGCTACAGAAAGAGTCCCATTCCGAATTAACACCATTGTCAGCCTCTGACAAATATGCAGAGTCACCATCTTTCCAAAGAAGACTACGAAAATGGCTATAGAAATTGGAACTAAGACCCTCAGCCATTGCTGCAACGCAATCATTCACCAATGAAGATGAAGGGCTTCTTTGTAATGTACACCTAAACATCTGCGATCATCATAAGAATCATAAAAATGTCCTAAGGCACTAAAATGACTTGAAATACTAGGAAGACTGAAGCATGATAGCTTGACACTAAGCTGAGAATGGACTCAAGTGATACTCATATTAAAATTTGCATAGCAGTTAGGCTTGGAGTTAGAAATGTATAAAAATCAAATACTTGTTACCATAGTGAACACACGAGTCAGCGCACCTGCCCACTATTTACAAAGATGTTGATACGCCCCTCAACAGCATCAGCTACTCCTACAATCTTCAGTTCATGGGAAACAGATGCTGTTTCTCTAAAGTCCAAATTATGGGAAAGCCGATCTTTACTCAATGATGAAGGCAGCACATACCTACATAGGCATTGTTTCCCTGACTGCAATTATAAAACATAGTTGATTACACACCTGTAGCAAAATAATGTCAACACCAGAGAGTAATCATGCTTGCCAGCATTGCAAACAATACATATTTAATTAGCTGCTTGGGTTTCCATTGCCTGCTCATGCTCCAGGAAATAAAACACCAAAAACAGCATGAGTTGAAAATCATTATTCTCTTCTATTTTCCAAAGAATGTTCTCCAATAGCTTTGAGAAGAGCGTAAAAGTATGCAACCTTTTAATAATCTCCGAACTTTTTAGGTTTTTCTTTATTTGATTTTTTAATTTTTAGTGAGAGACCCCAAATTATGATTACCTAGGACGAATAATTATTAAAACAAAATCATTTTTTGCTAGAAGCACAATTTAACACAAATTACAGTGTATCCTAGCAGACAATTATGTAAAGAATATGATTATTTATTTTATTGCAGAGGAAAAAAATCTAGTGTAATAATGATAAAGTGTCCGTGGCAAAATACAGTACAATCAAATGAAATAATAGACTAATTGTTAGTTGTAACTGTCCCAACTTATTATTTTGTATAGTCAATGTAAGCAAAAGTAAATTGACGTAATATATTTGCAAATCCAAAGCCTTTTACCAAATGGACCGCATGAGAAAAGATTAAGTTCAAGTAATATCCATCATTAACAAAAATGACTTACATAAAGAAGAAGGGAATGTTCTGGTGCCAAAACAATTATTTCTAAATATGGCAGCAACCCAACTTTGGCTCTGAAAAGAGAATGGTATACAGAGAAAGTTAAGTCCACGAGATTATAGGACAATCATTGAAAATTAAAGACCGTAAGAGGAAGGCATGACTTTACCTAGGACGTGTCACAATCACAGGAGCAGCCGCAATTGCAGGTATACTCCAGCTCATGTCAGGTTTAACATCGAAGAGGATTTCATTGTTTATTTCAACACTTTGAAGCCTTACAGACAATAATTTCCTTTGTTCTTGGTGAAGAAAACAAATTATAGGAGCTGAATCATCATCGGTTGCAAGAAAAACCTAACAAGCATTTAAAAAAGAAAAAAAGCATATTGGTCAAAGATCTACACAAATTTCTATAGAATACCATGCACTAAAACAAAATATAAGTATGCATATCCACGAGAAAATGAAGTCTAGCGAATAAGCCAGCACCTTACAAGCAGCTGTTTGTACACCCTTCCCCTGCCATATTCTACGGAAGGAGAACTGCTTTGGTAGTACTCCAGAAGGAATTAAATCCAATAAATTAGCATTTGCCACTTCAAGGTTAGAATTAATACCTTCTACAACCCATACTGAGTGTTGCATCTTTCCTGCAAACAACATAACAATGTCAAATTGATAAATACAGGAGAATAACAAAAGAGAAAATAGAAAAGAGCTTGAAACTAAAAAAACCTTTGTTATATGATGCCATAAGAGGTATTTGGTCACTCGTCCAGATTGTTGCCTCATCAAATTCCTTCATTATGTTATACTTACCTCTTTCTTCAATATAAGTCAACTGAAAATTTATGGTAACAAAATCTCTTTGTTACAATAGATTATAACTAGAAGCGAAGTATACAGCTTAAATAAGATAAACGCAAGCATGCAAGGAAAAAAAAGAAGAGAAAAACAGAGAAACGAGATTCTAGCAAATACTTGTGGTTCTTCCAGTGGATCCTTAAGAATCAGATGTGAGGATATTGAACTCGTTTCTCCCTTCACAACATTATCAAATGAACTCGGAAAATTGTAATTATGCTGTGGACTGTTTCCAGTTTCCCTTCTAGAACGGGGTATCTCACGTACACCAAATAAGGGACTTGTAGATGATACAGGAACAGGAGTTGTTGTACTTGTGTCAGCCTGTTGCTGAAACAGCAACCCAAAAGGAAGAGCCCATATTGATGTGATGGAACGAGAAAGGGGGATGGATGTTACTTCACCTATAAAAATCAGGCTTTAACTTCAAGACATGCCAATAAACGAATAAGCTAAACAATGGCTTGCAGAATAAACATTACCAAATACATCAATGATCCAGGTAAAATGCGTATATAACTCTAGTAAATAAAACAATCTCAAGACTCATAGATACATCCTCCAACCCTCATGCAGCATCAAATCATATAGTTCTACTTCTAAATAATATGCTTACTCTACAAGAAACCTTCAAGTAATAAGTCCTATATTCCTATTTACCATATATCTCTATTTCACACCCTTTCAAAACATTCTAAATTAATTTGAATGTTCATTGGAAACTTCATCCTAAGTTAAACAATTTGAGTTCATAAATGCAATGATGCATTCCTATGGTTGCTTTCAATCTTGTGATTCGTTTGTGTATCTTTTCTTGGTTCTTATGAAGTTAAATTTTTTTTTTACAGCATTCATACAACATGGGAAAGGCTTTTAGCGCACAGTATGTCCTTTGGTATAGTTGTCCTCACGTTACTACGTACACATAGAAAGTAAGAACTCACCTGATGTGTTGTATATTGTCAAAGAACCAACTTGCAAAACACATAGAAGAGCCTCAGCCATATCACCCAGACGACACCAACAGGCCTTGAATTTGTGTATGAAGTTTACCCAAAGAAAATTAAGAGGAAAAATGCGTCAAATAATGCCCACACACATATATACATGTTCATTTTTTTAATGAATAAACTCACAAGTAGATACAAATAGGCAAGTCAATTTCTTATATACACCGATGAAAAACCCAAACACTATTATGATGCTATTATGGTGCTTTGGCCAACAAAGAAATAAAATAAAAGCAAAAAAATGCAGTAAATTCTAGAAGGAAAAGAAAAGATAATAGTAATAAAAAACAAAATAACTACTTATGAATCTTAACTATACAATAATTACTTTTACGAGCAGTGCTGATGATATCTTTAAATCAAGAAATCTTACCATAATGACTGGGGAAGATAACGTGAATCTCTTAAACACTCGTGCACCTGATGTCCAAATTATCCTGTCACATTAGAGAACTCGCATTAGACAAAAAAATAGGAAGAACAATCAAATGCTCTTCTCGACAACAACAATTCAACCAATTGGCAAGCTTAAGAATTAACTAAGCTGAAACACTAAACCCCGCATTTCGTCGCAGAACGCAATCAGAATAAAAAAAAAATGAAAACAATCCAATTATCTTCTTGACAACAAATGAACGTATAGCCGAGCTTAAAAATTAAGGTGTGACACTAAATCTCGCATTTTTTTCGAACATAAAACCTCCATTGCTGAGAAAAAAATGAGAAGAAAGGTCGAATTCTCTTCTTTGATAACATTTGAACAACTTGACAAGCTTAAGAATCAAGGTGAGATACTTAATCCAATAAAAAAATAATAAAGCATTTCGTCGAACATGAAATCTCCATCGCACAACTCAGTCACAAATTTCCTTCCTTTCTCTTTTCCTCTCCTCATTTTACGATTTCTAAAGCAGCCAAACGGAAAATTCCACAAGCCATTACCGATTTCCTCTGACGAAGAGCTCGTGATCACAGCGATCGCTGAGCGCGGCACCGGAGGCGTCGAAATCGTCGGCTTCATCTCTCTGTCGAGCGACTTGGGGGTCGAAGAGGAAGTAATCGTACTTCTCCGTGAAGTCGTCGGCGGGTTTCCCGTCGAGAGCCTCGGCGATCAAGCCGAACGGCTTGAACTCGCCGAGCACCGTGAGGCGACGAAGGCCGATCGACATTTTCCGGCGACACTTTTTTAATTCGAGGACTTTGGGTCGGTGGATTGGGCGACCGAGTGACTGACTGTGGGAGAGAGACTCCCGCTCTTTTTCTTTGTTCTTTTTTTTATTTTTTTTTCCCCTGGTTTTTAAATTAGCAGATCTCGTTAGCGCCATTTGAAACCCTAGAGTTTGGGAACAGCTCTCTTTGGCTACGTGGATAAGTACCCGTGAATTAGAATTTAACCTGGTCCAGGGTTAAAAACCCGAATTTTAAATTTTACTTTTTATCAAACCTGGTGGGATGTTCCATCATGGCATGTTCTGTGTCCCACCAAGACATATTTCGTGTCCTATAAGAGTTCGTTTAGTTCGTGATTTGAATCACAATTTAAATCATTTTGTTATAAAATTTTCTCTCATAAAAATTTAAATCTTCATTCAAGTTTTTTATTCAAATTTATGAACCGAACGGACTCTTAATATATCTTGTATTCTACTATAACAGATTTCAAGTCCCACCAATATATCTTGTGTCCCACCAAGACGTTTTTTGTATCATATTGGAACACTGTTTTCCTTTTTTTCTCTCTTTCCTCCCTTGTTCTCTTTCCTTCAACGTCTTTGCCTCATCTTCGATTTACTAACAACATTGTCAGACATCACTAACATCAATGACATCTCCGCCGGCCACTACATACCATGATGATGATGACAAAAGATGAATAAAAAAAAACAGCAACAGCAACGGAGTTGAGCACATCATGTGACCTCTCTTTATCTTCTCTAGCGTGTAGCTTAGTCAGCGATTGCAAAGTCAGATCCCAGCTCAAACGACCAGAGGTGCTACGAGTTTAAATTTGTGCTACCAATGACGACGGGGAGATCCAACGGGCTATGCATCGCAACTGAAGATCTTACCGAGCAGATCTTTGTCTTGGGGAGGAGATTTTTGTAGGGTTTTGTTGGATTTTGTTATTCAAATAAGCAGCGAAAAATAAAAATTAATTCCTACAAAACCCTCGCAGGATCTATGCAATTCGATTAGATTGATAAGAAAGTCATAGAATCTTACCAGGATGACAAAAAGGCAAGATTCTGGAAGGGAGAAAGCGGGTTCACTCCGGTGACACCCTAACTCGAGCTTTTAGTAATCGGAATCAGATTCAGACGTTGTTACTTAGAGTAACGTCCTCTGCAGGTATCCACACGAACAGACTCTCTCAAAAACAAATTGGTGTGCTAGCACCCTCTCTTTTGCGTTAAAAGACTCTCTCTAATTTTTAAGGTTTTAATGTTTTTCGCCCTTTTAGAATGATAGAACACCTTCTTTTTTTTAATTTCGCTAAAAACCCTAAAGCAGATATATATATATATATATATTTGGTGACTTCGAGATAGAGTCAGATTGTAAATAGGGTAAACTGTAATTCGAATATGACTTAGATAATCTAGATAATGTCTGTAATTCAAATCTAATTCAGAAAATCTAGATAATGTCAGTAATTCGAATATGATTCAGATAATCTAGATAATGTCAAATTCAATGAACCTAGACATATCTAGTACATC
>CAMOHE010055238.1:4531-17229 GCA_946598075.1 Artocarpus hirsutus
AAAAAAAAAAAAAAAAAGAGTCTGGAGACCCATCTTAAAATTTTTTTTGTTTGTTTTCACCTTTATAGGATTCCATAAGCCCAGAACACACTTTGCTCCATAGCAAAAATAAAAATAAAAAATTCAGCTATTCATTTTACACGTTCTTGTGATTTAGCATCTTTGTTATTGAGTCTTTGTTTGCCATTCTATGAATTGCATGTCAAATCTTGTGGATTGTTTGGGTAGAGTCTAGTTTGTTTGAATTACTGCTTGAATCTTATGTGTTTCTTGAGTCTGATTAAGAATTTGAGAAGTCACAACGAGTGGAAAAAGGCAAGAGCGTTGAGAACATCAAGTTAAGAGCCAATTTGAGTGAAACACGAGTGTGAGCGAATCATTCTTAACTGAAACATGTGAGGGAGTGCTTGTGAGGTTCCTAACCTTTTCTTGCAGACTTTAAAAAATGTCTCACAATCTAGAAGATAATTCAACTGAAGAGGTCCAACAACGAACCATTTCAAACCTACAGTTACAAGCTTTGATGGGGGAATTGAGACGGATGATGAGAGCTGAATTAGAACCTTTACATAAGACAATGGATAGGTTGGAAGAGGGAGCACCTAGGGGGCAGCGCCAAAATAACCCCATTAGGCAACCTAGATGTGTACACCATGGTGAGCAATGGGGGGACATAGAGGATGATGATGACTGGGAGGAGTTTGATGTTCCACCTAATAACCGGGGCAGGTTTGGGCGTGGTTTAGGGAATAGAGAAGATAGGCTAGGTAGGCAGAGGCGGGATGATAACTTAGGAAGCATCAAGGTGAAGATTCCGTCCTTCCAAGGGAAAAATGATCTTGAGGTGTATCTAGAGTGGGAGAAGAGGATGGAGATGGTCTTCAATTGCCACAACTACTCTGAGTTGAAAAAGGTAAAACTCGCTGCAATTGAATTCACTGACTATGCTATTGTTTGGTGGGATCAGTTGTTGAAGGATAGAAGAAGAAACGGAGAGCGAACTGTTGAGACATGGGAGGAAATGAAAACAATCATGCGCAGACAATTCATCCCAAGTTACTACCATAGGGAGTTGTACAACAAGCTCCAACGCCTCACACAAGGTAATAGGAGTGTTGATGAATATCATAAAGAGATGGAGGTCGCCATGATCCATGCAAATGTAGTGGAGGACCGGGAGGCCACTATGGCTAGGTTCTTGCATGGTTTAAACCGTGAGATTGCAGATGTGGTAGAAATGCAACATTATGTGGAGCTGACAGATATGGTGCACCAAGCCATCAAAGTGGAGCAGCAATTGAAGCGAAGAAATATGGCTAGGAGGGGATCTAACACGACTACCTCAAACACATGGAGACCAGCCCCTAAACGGGAAGAATTTCCAACAAACAAACCAAAGACTGAACCCTCTAAGGATGCCAAACAAGTTGCTGCACCTAAACAAGGTAACACTGAATTTCCTACCTTAGAAAGTCATGACATTAAGTGCTTTAAATGTCAAGGCAGGGGTCACATATCTTGTGAATGTCCAAACAAGAGAGTAATGGTGATTTCAGCTCAAGGAGAGATTGTTTCAGAGGATGAAGAAGAAGAAGAAGTAGAAGACATGCCACCTCTCGAAGATGCCTATGAAGGGGAGTGTGCTGTCGTTGGAGAGTCATTAGTGGCAAGACGAGCTCTCAGTGCACAGTCTAAAGAAGAAGAGAATAATCAGCGAGAGAATTTGTTTCATACATGGTGTTTTGTGAATAACAAGGTTTGTACCATGATAATACATGGAGGAAGTTGCACAAACGTGGCCAGCACCGAGTTTATGGAGAAATTGGCGTTACCTACCTTGAAGCATCCAAGGCCATACCGGCTTCAATGGCTGAATGATAGTGGTGAGATCAAGGTTACTAAACAGGTGATGGTGGCATTTTCTATTGGAAAGTATGAGGACAAGGTGCTTTGTGATGTTGTCCCCATGCATGCCTATCACCTCTTATTGGGAAGGCCGTGGCAGTTTGATCGACGAACCGCACATGATGGTTTCACCAATAGGTACTCTTTTACCATGAATAAATCAGATCATTATTCATGAATTTTGGTGAGATTAGTTTTGTGTTCTTCTTATTTTCTTAAGAGGACTCGTTGAACTTACAAGATTAATCTTGTGGCATTCAACAAACAGACTTATCATCTAGAATTTAAGTGTTCTTGCAAATTCTAGGTGTGGCGTCTTCCTATCTATGGTTCTTGGTTTGTGTCTCTCTAGATTACGGGTCAAGGCTCAACAAACGTGTGTCTTAAGGGATTAGGGGTTCGATTCTAGATTTGGTGTCGGGTCTTGTCGCGTTAGTCGGTGGGGTTCATATCACTCCTGACGTCTTGGCTCGATTCTTACAGTACTATGCGTAGTCACTCTCCACTGATATTGTTGATGACACAAGCTCTCCAAAGTTCCTGAGTCGCAGGGCAACCACCTATTGTCGAATAGGGGCTTTAAGTCCGTCTTGGAATTTGATGCACTTCTCACGCACCAATGCCACTATAGATGGAGCAAACCTGGCCAATTCATTGAACTTCGCTTCATATTCCCGTATTGACATATCACCCTACTGCAACTTATAAAATTCTATTGCCTTTTGATCCCTGTATCCTTGCAGAAAGTAGCGATCGTAAAATAGCTCCTCAAACTAATCCCAACTAATGTTACCTTTGTTTTTAGGTGTTTAGCTTACTTCCACCAAGTATTGGCACCACCTTCGAACTTATATGCCACAAATTCCACATGATACTTTGTTGGCACACCAAGAGTATCCAGATGCTCCACGATTGAATCTAACCAATATTCTGCCACTTACGGATCCCCATTTCCATCAAAGGTCGGTACAGACGCACGTCAAAATTCTTTAAAATACGAATGTCGATGACTAGCCTCGGCGTCATCTGGCCTTGCCCTGGCTGTCATCTGCCAGAATGCAACAAACATAGCCCTCATCATGCCCTCATCATTTCCAAACTCGGCATCAACTGTCGAGTGTTGTCTAGGTGCCATTCCCTCACTTCTAAAAACAAAATTTGGACCGTCAGTGGTATTTCATTGTCGTACCTATGTATGCACAATTCCCAAGGTTCATAACCTTAAGCACTAATACCATTCTGTCAAGCCCCGGAGTACAGGAGGTGACATAGTAGATTAATTAAGTTGATTAAATAAAAATTTTAGTTAAAATTGGGTTTTAGAATTAAATTTATAAAAAAAGATGTGATAATTTTAAAATCATTTATTTAAAGTGAGTAGTAATAATATTTGAACAAATAAAGGTAACAAAATAAGTAATAAGGAAACAATAAAAACAATATTGAAAATATGGGGTGAGGCCAGAATGGGTCCCACTGACCCACATCTTATGTACACACACAGTATTGACAATATTACAATACAACTATATTCCAAAATAAAAGCTAAAGTTAAGAATTTTACATGCCTTGAATAGTTGTACTACAACCTACCTAAATCTTCTATTGGTCGCCAGTCTGGTCAATGGACCCTTCTCCAATCCTAAGTTGATATCTACCTAAGGGGTAAGATTTTAAAACAGGTAAAATGTGAGTGAAAGGCTCAATAGGACTATAATTTGAAAATATTTAATTTTAAAAGAAATTTCATTATTAAAATAAATATATAGAAAACGAACTAGAACAAATAAATAAATAGGTGAAAATTAAATAAAAACTTTCCTTACCAAAACAGTTTAAATAGGTCGACCAGAAAAACATCATTTTCTTTTCCTAGGTAAAACATATGTATTTCACCACTATGTGGCCCAGTTGGGTTTCAGGACCTGCCCCCAAGGTCGCGCACTACACGACCCGATCTCTAATATGGCATCATGCCCCAAAATAAATTTATATATATATATATATCTTTTCATGATTATTAAAATTTCTTTTTACCAAATATAATCATTTACATTCATTATGAGATTTATTATGAAAAATCACCTCAATTCTACTTTTATAAAATCAGTCAACAGAATATAATTTCAACCAATCATTTGAAAACATTTTGTTAAAAATTCCTTTGAGGTCAAAACATTTAAAATGGGCTACCAAGAAAGGGGTAGATGTCCTACCTGAATACTCATGTTGGTGTCCCTTCACTGAAATCCCAGTTTGCTATACGTTAGCTCCGTAGATCCATGTTCAACCTTAAATGTATAATAACTTAGCTTATCAGTATCTAACTTGAGACATCCTATGTTACTAAATCATCTCATGGTGTCCTAGTGTGCCTTTTAAGTTTATTAAATCATTTTACAAAGTTGGAATTTCAATCGAGGTTCAAAACGATAAAAACGGGTGAAAAATCACAAAATTTCACCATCCTGGTCAGCTTGCCAGTCCCCTTAGTTCGGCCGGCCGAACTGCATAGTTTGGCCTGTCGAAAAACCATGTCCGATCGGCCAAACATTTCCAAGTTCAGCCTACCGGTCAAATGAATTTGGCCTGCCGAACACGAAGTTCGGCCTGCCAAGCTGGAAAAATTCTAAAATTTTCCAAGCGTGGGTCTCAGCCTCCACAAGACCAAATCTTCAATTCGAACCTGTTTTCTCAATTCTCAGGCATGGGTAATGATCATAATTGATAGAAAAACATAGTAGATTACTTTTTAATCCTTTAAAACAAGTTTTAAACAAAATTTTTTAGAAAAATCCAAAAATAGAGAAAAATAGAGAAAATAAAAAATCTTGATTTAAATCCATTTTTTATTAAACAAAGCTTGTATTCTAGTTATTCTAAGTTCGTCTAACTTAGATTGAAGGTTTTCTAAGCTTAGAAAAGCTTAGATTTCAAAATGCAAGAAAAATTGAAAAATTTAAAAAGTTTAGAAAATTTAGAAACTAACCTTGGATTAAGCTTTGAATTGAGTTTGTGGTTGCTTAATCGCGTTCCCGAGCCTTCAATCCACTAACCTGAAGCTTGAAATTGAATTTTTTTTCAAAATTTTTGAGAGAGAATGAGAGAGATAGTAAGAGACATAGAGAGGAAAAGAGAGAGAGAGAGAGTGCACGGGAGAGAGAGATGAGAGAATGAGTGAGAGGTAGAGAAAGAGAGATTTTATAAAGAAAATGGAAGGCTGTTTTCAAAAATACCAAGTCCTGCACATGCTTTTCCAAAGTGGGACGTGTTGGTCATTTGACAAATTGTTTTGTTTCAAAAATTTAAAATAACAATTAAAACTAATTTAAAGTAATTAAAAATCATCAAAATAATCAAAAATAACATTAATTTAGAAATTCTACAAAATAATCAAATGAAGTTTAAAATATTTATTATGGCACACTAATCCACTATTTTACACATTAATAACATCTAATTAATTTGGGACGTTACATTAAATGACTCCAATGATATGTGGAGTGAAACTTAATACAACATGTTATTTTATCTTATAGTGTGACTCTATTTTCCAACACCGCATTTCTTGTACACACGTCCGTCTGTCTATCCTCCGTCTAAGGTTATAGCCTTACCCTTATCTACAACATGATACAACATGAGTAAGTATTAAACTCATTAAGTACATATGAGATCTCACAAAACATTATAAAAGAAATTAAACCTAAAGATGAGTCAATGTGTCTTTGACATAAACATGAAGGTACATACTGTTCAATTCTTTAGAACATATCTTCTTTTTTTCTTTTTCCATATTGAAGTTATTTATTTTATCTTTTAGGGTCCTACGTTGCACCATAACATCATTGGCATGCTGTCACAAGAAGAGAGACGTTGTTAATCTAAAACCAAACGTGACAACTGTATCTTGCAAGACTAATATAATCATTGGGTACACAACGTCTTAATTGCATGAGACATATATCTATTATCTATTTCCTATATTATAAATGGGAGTTCCCTTAAATTTCAAAAATTTTGTCATTCTACTTTGTCGTTTTCTTCTTTTTTTTTCTTATTTAGTTCTCATAGTCATCCAGAGCTTTCCCTATTACTTCATAACTTCCTCTTACTCTCAATCTTCTTCTACCTTTCTTCTCCCATGCTACTTTCTTTTTCATCCATCTTTCCCCTCTTCTTCAGACTTCTTTCTCCTTCCTTTGTTCATTCTTCTCTCGCAACCATCTTTTTCCTATCCTAACTTGGGATTGTTGATCATCAGCTTTTTGTGCGCTAAGCAACAACAATTATTTGAACAAAGATTGTTGGTATGGATTTTAGATTTTATAGTTCAGTATGTATGTGGGACGTTTTTACCAAGAAAAATAAATATTAATTATAGAATTTGTAGTTGGCTCTTCCTTCCTATTTGATGCACCTCATTACTTTTTTTAGAGGGGAGGCTCGTTAATTTTTTCATCATTGGGTGGATTTCTTTCTTTGCTTCCTTGAATCGCTTGGCCTTAGATCTTGTGATTGGACCACTTGAATGGCTTAAGGGATCATGAACATGGCTCCTAACTAGTACAGCTCCACTGCTTGCATCATTCTCCCTCTAGTGTGTTTCATATGGGTTTTCCCTTGGCATTATTGTTCTAAAATTTCTTGGTAATTGTTTCGTAGGATTTTTTTTAATTGTTATTTTTAGGGGATGGACGACTGTTGGTTTTTGCTTCATGGTTAGTTGATCTCTCTCCCTCAATTCATCTCACATCTATCCATTTTTCAACATCTTCGTCTTCAAATTTTTGTTAAATGCTTTTTTATTAGTTTAATGAATGTTGTTGTCCTATGGATTTTTCATCTCTAGGTGTTTCTAAAGAGGAGAACCACGATCAGTTTTATATACACCCAAACAATTGCGAGATCAATTGAAAGATAAAAATCACACTATGATAGCAAGAACTCCTAGTGATGCTCTTTTCTCTCTCTTAATTATGTTCTATAATGCCCCTATGTGAGGGTTGGTAGTACTAAATAATTATAAATAACTTTAATTACAAACTATTTCAAAGCAATAAAACATTGCCCATGGGTCTTTAAAATAAACAGAAAAAAATGAATAAGCTTTAAATAACAAACCACGGTTTCAGTGTAGTACCAACTATTAAAAATATAGTCATTATCATTATTTTACAATTCCCAATCACATTTATAACTCAACATAGCCACTATAATAGTTTTATGAATCTTACATGATTTAGATGAGTTACAATAAAATTAAATCTTCCAACATGAGACCAGCAGTGTTGCCGCCTATACCTCATCCAAAAAATTACACGATTCCAACTAAGAGATGTAAATATAATAGGGATGAGCATCGACATGCCCATAGGGAAAATCATTTCTCACATTTAGATATTTATTATTTTCACATTAAAACCTACATAGTTAGTTAGTACTCAATCATTATTTATCTTATGAGATTCATTATGATCCTATTCCGTAGATACCTTATGTTAACTATTACCAAGTTTCATACATGTACATGTACCAATAGTATAGTTCATCAATGTTCCTAGGTATCCACGTTCAAATAGAGTATTCATCACTCAACTCATTGCAACCCAAATGGTGGCACTTTTGCACTCTCCAATCATTCCAAGAAAGGCAGGTGAGGGAACATCAAGCCTCGGATCCACACCTACTTGTTTCCTATATAGTGCGATTTACGACTTTCAACCCAAGGGAGCGTCATCATCACCTCCTATTTTACCTTTTAGGGTATTCGTGCCCAAGGACGTAACCGTCACCCTTTACATGTCTTACCATTCCTCTACAATCATTTGTTATGTATAGAGTTAGTATTTCCTAATCATGCTTCTTAGTTATTTCAATGTGTGTCAAATCAATTCATTCTCGCTGTACAATACAAGATGAGTTCCACATTATTATGTCATGAGTAACATTTTTATATGTTCAAAATATCATACACATATCTTACAATGTAAACAATCAATTTTAGTTAACCAAAACCTCACAAAAGATGAGTAATAGAATCCCTACCTCTTTGCAATATATCCACTAATAATTCCAGCTTGCAAAATCAAATTCACCGCGTAAACTCCAAATATGTCGTTATCCCAAAACGTATAGAATAACATGCTTTAACTTAAATCCTAATTTAAGTTATGTCAATTTACCATTTATTTTTATTAGTGTGCCAAAATCATTAATATACTAAAATTGTGAATATCAATTTTTCCAAATTAATTCTAGTAAATTATGAAATAAATAAAATAACAATAAAATAAAAACATACGAATTTTATTTTGGTATGAAATATATCAAAATAAATTTTTAAAATAAATAATATGATTTTAAAATATTTAGAAATAAAAAAAATAAAAAGTTTGATATTCACAAAATTCTTTAAAATTACAAACTTTATAGAAAACTATTTATTATTTCCAAAACGTAAGTTGTCAAATAACTGCCATTGTCCTAATGGTTTGGTTTCTTTTATTTGTTCCTAAGGTTAGGGGTTCAAACCCCACCTGAAGTATAAAATCTGCCTTTGATTTATTAAATCTCCCTTTTGAAAAACGATATGCCATTTTTAAGAAAATGACATGTAGTTTTTTGAGAAAAATGACATGCAGTTTAGGGAAATAATGACATGTAGTTTCTGCAATATAGAGAACCTAAAATCTGAAATTTTGAGTTTTTATTCAAATATTGATTTTCTACCAGCTTTCTAAGCATAAAAACAATATATAAACAATATATAATAATTTCTATACAATACAAACTCATTTTCACAGATTTCCGCACTCAAAATCTAAGCTTTGAGTTTAAAAAATTTACATCAAATTTAAGCCAATATGTTGTTTTAATCACAAAAATCCCCTTGTTTCCTTGATCAATGAGTTTAAGAGAGATTGTTTGTGGAAATTTTGGGAGAAAATTAGTTTAGAAGTCTTGAGTATTACTTGGTTTTTCTCTAGACTTTGTATCTAAAATGAGAGAGAAAAGAAAGATGGAGGCATGGAGAGGAAGAAGGACACGAGAGAGAAAGAAATTTAACCTAGATAAGAAGGAAAAGAAATGATTGAAGGGGAGACAAGGCAGGTGAAGGTTAGGAGTTGAATGTCTCCTTTGGAGACTTGTAGCACAAAATGCCAACATGACATTTTTGTAATTAAATGGTATAATGGAGGCAACTTGGTAATTTTAAATATAACAAAATTTTAAATTGTCACATTTTCTACATTATATTTTGCACAATTATACCTATTAATGTAATACCCCTTACGCAAACTAATGAGCTTGTGTATAAAGTTTATTTAGTTAGGATAAGAAGCATTAACCTTTCAATTTCATTATAAGTGTTATGGTTTACTTAAAATATACATTACAGCATAAAAAAGTTTTGAAACTGTTATTTCATTCATTTTCTTATTTATAATATATACATTATTTAAACTTAATAATATGAACATAACTATGCTATCATATCCAAACTTAGTAACATATATGTCTATTCACAAAAACCATAACAGAGCTGCTAAGTTTTACAAAACAATGTTTCAAAATATGTTTCAAAAGCTACTCTAAAACATGGCATATGAACAAATCTCTGTCTCGCAGCTTTAGATACTCAATCAACCCCCTGTATACCTGCATCATAAGAACTATAATGAGCCAAAAGCTCAGTAAACAGAAAACTAATACATGAACATAAACATCAAATGCAAGTGCAATCAAACATTTTCTTTTATCCATTTTCTTTGAACAATTCTTTCTTCTTTCGGGTACCCTAGAGTATGGTACTTAACTAGTAATGATAGGCTTTGATTTTTGGAACTTGTTCATCATTTTGGCCAATGTAACAATAATAATATGGGGTTTCCATCTTAGTCTTTAGACCTCAGGTATTTGCCATATTCAGTCTCAGTCTTTGTGGCTTTTCTTATCTTGGTTTTTCAACCTCAAAATATTCACCACCCTTTGTTGGGTCCATTGGTCCCACTCGCATCCTGTGCCTACCTTACCACCAATTAAGAACTGAACCCCATTTTAGTTAAAAACTTCATTTTCTTTTTGATCATATGACATGTTCTAATGTAAGTGTCATGAATCATGAATGCTTTTCAACAATCTAGATCATTTCTAAATAGCAACAATCTAATCAATACACCTTAAAACATAACATGACATAGTTCTTGTGATGCAGTAAAAAGTAGTTTCTTCTAACCTTGAATTCGATTTATGTTGAATGAAAAGATCAATCCTCTTAGAAGATTAAATGTGCTAAAAACCTAGCATTATAAAATCACATACCATTTAATTTCTCATAAACCAAACTCATTGATCTAGGTTATTTGTCCATATTACTATGGTTTTGCATTAACTCAAACACATATTGGGCTGAATACAAAAAAGTCACAATGCACACCTTTGGCTATGGAACATGCTATATTACAGAAATTAAGATTAAACATGAAGATTAAAAGTTCAATCATCTCAAAAAAACATGTTCTTCAGCTCACTCTTACTACAAATTATATCATGTCAAACACATAACAATTTTTATCTCATTCTATCCCAAATCAGGTCTTCAATAAATAAGTAACATTTCCAAACATCAAATACTAGTAAGAGAGGTATATAATTTTCTTAAAACAGCCTAATACAATCAAGCATGATGCAAATTTGATTTTCCAATTAACCTAGTTTTGTATTTCCTTTCTATAAGTTCAAAAATAACATCCTACTAATTCCCACCTATTTACAAGCATTCGAAATCACTTAATAAACACTTTGACTCAATAAAAATAGAGAAAATAATCATATTCCATATGATTATCAATTTTGCAAAGAAACTAGCTTAAGTAGCATAGTTTGAGCTCAAATCTATCCTAGCTTACTTTCTCCACATCTATGATCATCTATTACAAAAATAACTTTATTTCATCATAAGAAACATAAACTTGTAGCGCTTGAAGTTAGGACTCCATTGGAGGTCAAAACACTTGATTTTCAAGCTCAAAAGGGTGAAAACTTGGGGCTGATTTGTGTAACTTGAAGTTCTATGGTATTTTATGTTTTGTGAGTTTTAGGACATGGAAAATGGAGAGAAAGAAGTAGGAAGAGTGCTAGATGTTTTGGGACTGCTAGGGAAGATAGGAAGCAAAACTAGAGTTTTCTAGTGCATTTGACTTGGTCAAAAGGAGGTGGGTTGAAGGAGGAGGTATCTTAGGAGCTTTTTCCATCCTTTTCTTAGTTTTGACATATGGAAAGAGTGCTGAATAAGGGAATTTAGCTAATAGCTAGACACTTAGATCTAGTACAAGCAAGAGTAACTCAATTTGCTATGACCTAGTTAATAATAAACCAATTAAATTGCACCATTTTGCATACTTTCAATTCTAATCAAATTTATCTATTTCAAATATATAAATGGGCAAAACAATCAGTTTAGAATGCATTTGAAATGGAACAATGCTTCCAATCAATTTCTAATCATTTAGCTCATCAATTTTTCTTACCGAGAACTAAGTTTTTCACTGCAACTAGAACCATTTTAAAACATCTTAAATTATAAATTAATAATTCAATGTCATATTTATGAATATAAGCATGTTTACGCATGATTCAATCTTATAAATAATGAGTAGAATATGCTTTTTATATGCTCAAAATTAAATAAAGTGTGTTCGTTAAATGCATAAATATACAAAATGCTTATTATTGGCTAATTGTGAGTAAATTAGGTAATACAGTTAAAATAATAGGTATTACAGCCCTCCCCTCCTTTAAAAATTTCGTTCTTAAAATTTTCATACAACTGATCATGATATTAAAACAAGTGTGGGTATTTCTCTCTTATTTTAGACTCAAGTTCCCATATGGCTTCCTCTACATCATGATGTTGCCACATCACTTTCACTAGAGGAATTTTATGACAACGTAAAATTTTTACTTCATGATCTAATATCTAAATTGGAACTTCCTCATAGGTCATATCCCCTTGAATTGGAACATCTATCCATATGATTATGTGTGACGGATCTGGTTCATACTTCCTTAGCATCGACATATGGAATACATTATGTACATGAGACAATTGTGGTGGTAGGTCTAGACAGTAAACTAGCATTCCAATTTGTTCCACAATCTTAAACGGTCCCATATACCTTAGTGCTAACTTTCCTCTAACACCAAAACTAGATACACTACGCTTTGGTTTTACTTTAGAAACACATAATGATATGAACCCCCGCCGACTAACGTGACAAGACCCGACACCAAATCTGGAATTGAACCCCTAATCCCTTAAGACATACGTTTGTTGAGCCTTGACCCGTAATCTAAAGAGACACGAACCAAGAACCACAGATAGGAAGACGCCACACCAAGAATTTGCAAGAACACTTAAATTCTAGATGATAAGTCTGTTTGTTGAATGCCACAAGATTAATCTTGATAAGTTCAAAGAGTCCTCTTAAGAAAATAGGAAGAACGCAAAAATAATCTTGCCAAAATTTGTGAATAATGATCTGATTTATTCCCCTTAGAATAATGAATTGTTTACAATTATATAGGAACGATTTTCAGCCCAAAAGAATCCCTAATTGAATGTTGACTTAGAAAATCCCTTAATTGGCGCTTTCCCATTCGAAATTAAGCCCTAAAATCTAACTTTGTTGGCTGTCATCTAATAGAAATAACATAGAAGGAAAGTAGCTAATTTTATCCCTTAAAATGCGCCTAACCTAATCTAGAAAAAAAGGAAAATATCCAAGTTT
>CAMOHE010055239.1:0-14230 GCA_946598075.1 Artocarpus hirsutus
GGGCACAGGATCAAAGATGGCCAACTAATGATGGAAGATAGCAAGGTATATGCTATCCAAACTTGGGAGCCGCCAACCAAAGTACATGAGGTATGATCTTTTCTTGGGCTAGTAAATTATTACCATCGATTCATCAAGAGCTATTCGACGAGGGCTGCTCCACTGACTGACCTTCTCAAGAAAAACAAAGCATGGGACTGGACGAAGAAGTGTCAACAAGCCTTTGAATATCTGAAGAAAGCAATCAGTGAGGAGCCCATACTCAGCCTACCCGATCACACCAAACCGTATGAGGTACACACTGATGCCTCAGACTTTGCCATTGGAGGCGTTCTTATGCAGGAGGGACACCCATTTGCATATGAAAGCCGAAAGTTCAATGAGACCGAGCGACGCTACACAGTGCAAGAAAAGGAGATGACAGCCATCATCCATTGTCTTAGAGTGTGGCGCCATTATCTACTTGGGTCAAAGTTTGTGATCATGACTGACAACGTTGCAACAAGCTACTTCTAGACCCAAAAGAAGCTCAGTCCAAAACAAGCTAGATGGCAAGACTTCCTGGCCGAGTTCAACTATGTCATAGAGTACAAGCTAGGAAAAGTGAACGTAGTAGCTGATGCACTAAGCCAAAAAGCAGAATTATCAAGTATTACCCAAGTCACTAGTCCACTGGTAAGCAAAATCAAAGAGGGACTAAAGGCGGATCCTCAAGCTCAAAGTATCATTGCCTTGGTGAACGAGGGCAAAACACGGAGGTTTTGGCTAGCTGATGACATCCTCTACACCAAAGGCAACCGCATGTATGTACCAAAGTGGGCCAACTTGAGGAAAGATTTAATAAAGGAGTGTCATGACTCCTTATGGGCGGGCCACCTAGGTATGAAGCGCACACTTGCTCTTTTGAAGTCTGTCTACTATTGGCCTAATATGAGAGATGGGGTCGAAGAATATGTACGGACTTGTCTTGTTTGCCAACAAGATAAGGTAGTCTAACAACAACCAAGGGGCATGCTCGACCCACTACCCATTCCAGAAAGACCATGGGAAAGCGTCTCTATGGACTTCATCACTTGCCTGCCGAAGTCCGAAGGGTTTGGAAGCATAATGGTCGTAGTGGACAGGTTTAGCAAGTATGCAACATTCATTGGAGCGCCAACTGACTGCACCGTAGAGGAGGCAGCAAGACTATTCCTTCGCAATGTGGTTAAGCTATGGGGCATTCCGACAAGCATTGTTAGCAATCGAGACCCTCGCTTTACTGGGAGGTTCTGGACGGAGCTGTTCAAGACGTTAGGGTCAGACTTGAACTTTTCAACAAGCTTTCATCCTCAAAGTGACGGTCAGACGAAATGCATCAATGCTCTATTAGAGCTCTACTTGCGGCACTATGTGAGTGCCAACCAACAGGACTGGGCCAAACTTCTAGATGTTGCACAATTCTCCTACAACTTGCAACAAAGTGAGGCCACCAGCAAGAGTCCATTCGAGGTTATCATGGGACAACAGCCAACAACTCCTTATTCCTTGCCACTCGCTATGAAGGGAAGAGCCCTGCCGCATTCAAGTTTGCCAAATCATGGCATGAGCAGGCAGAATTGGCCCGAGCAGCGTTGCACAAGGCGACGAAGCACATGAAGAAATGGGCAGACAAGAAAAGGAGGCACGTAGAGTTTAATGAAGGAGACCTTGTCTTAGTAAAACTTTTACCTCAGCAATTCAAGGCATTCAGGAAGGTCCATAAGAGGCTAATATGCAAGTATGAAGGACCTTTTGAGGTGATCAAGCGCATAGGTAAGGTCTCATACAAACTACACCTTCCACCCAAGCTTAAGATTCATCCAGTCTTCCATGTAAGCATGCTCAAACCGTACCATGAAGACTTGAAAGATCCATCAAGAGGAGTCTCCCACCGAGCACCCACAGCCGTGGTCACCTCTTTTGACAAGGAAGTCGACGAAATACTAGCAGATCGAGTCGTCCAAAGACGAGGTGTGCCAAGTTGTTGGGAGTACTTTATCAAATGGAAGGGACTGCCCGACACCGAGGCCAGTTGGGAAACTGAGGAGGCACTTTGGCAATTCAAAGACAAGATCCAGCGCTACCATGAGGACGCGACGAGGGCGTCGCGAGCATAAGTGGGGGAGAATGTCACGCCCCATTGAGCCACGAGGAGGCCACACACTTGTCTTGGGCGTTTTTAAGGATAAAATTGCCCAAGGAAGGTTCTGGAAGGGTCCGGAGTGTTCTACCACGTTCTACATCATTCCAGGAGGTTCTATGCTAGTCTAGAAGCATCATGAAGAACCCAGAAGGTCTTAGAAGACTCAAGACTACTCTGAAACACTCTAGAACTTTAGAGTACATTGTAGAATAGTATAGAATTCTCTAGAACACTCTATGCTTGTAGATATTTTCACACTTTGCTAGAACATTCTAGAGACTAAATAGCAACCGTAGGATCAAAGCAATCTTGACCATCCATTCCTTAGGAGGGTGCCTATAAATAGGACCAACCCCTCATTTGTAAATCCATCCAAGAAATCCAAGGATCTAAGCTTGTAAAGTTCTCTTAGCTTAATACAAATTTCCTTTTAGAGTTCTCCTCATTCTCTTGAGTTCCCTTTTATTCTAGGCAATTGCGTGAGCAAGTCAGGCTGACTTAGCATTGGGAGCATGCTAAGGCCGCACGAGTATCTTTGGAGAAAGTAAGCTCGTGACAATAGGCTCGCTTAGTTATGGAGATGCAGACAAGAACAATTCTCAGCATGAGCAGTAGGATGCTAAATAGTTGGCTGGCGCACTCCTCTGAACCTATTGACTTGTGTATATGGACAAAGTTGACCTATTTTAGGACTTTTCACTATTGCTTCCTTTTAAGTCCTTTAAAGGCTGTAGTTATGACATGGCTAATTTAATTTTGAGATTTGTATTATATTGTGAATATAATATCAGCTAGTTTAAGTTTGCGAAGTAAAGTTGTACTCTAGTTATACAAAGAATTTCAAAGGTTCAAATTTTCTTGCATTTTTATATTAACCTTATGTACTTAATGTTATAATTATAAATAATTAAGAGTAATAACACTTAATATAAGTATGCTATATATTTTAAATTTATATTAGATGGGTGTTACATGAACTTACCTTAAAAAGCTCATTTGACAAACCTAATCGATAAAGATAAACTTTCTATATATGCTCCAACATGTTAACACAGATCAATCAACCAGCCTGACAAAACAGGAAACCTACACTTTTTATAAATAACTTAGTCTATCTAGGCAAGATAGAATCATTGAGTTGCACAAATAAGGAAAGTTGCCAAAAATATCTAAAAAAGTAACTTAATCATACTTGAATTTTCCAAGAGGGACCCGAATATTCCAACCAAAAATTGACTTTCTAAAACTTTAATTAGCACAAAATAATTTGAAAAGTTACAATTAAGCTAAAAAACCACTCTCACGAAAATATTAAAAGCAATTCTAATTAAAACACAATTGGTAATAAGATTCTGACATAAAATCATCCTTAATTATCTCCTCCTTTGATGTCCATATTATCAAAACACAATCTGAACATGTCGCAACACATGATAGCACAATGAACCTATAAACATAAAAGACGTGCTTAATTAATACTACAAGTCTTCCTATAAGGCATTTATACATTAAAAAAGTACTAAAGTAAGGAAGCACCAACTGTTGGAATTAAAATACGAAACGCAGTGCAAGGAACAGATCGTTGACAAACAAAAACTTTTTGAAAACTTTGTTCATCATGAATTGATATATAATTTTAATTAATAATAGAAAGCTTTGGGAATTTTACAAACCTTTTTGAAGACTATTAGGGTATCCTAGCTTTCCTCTTTGACACCACGTCTTCCAAGCCAAGCTTCTACACTAATGGAAAGATGAGTGGGTGTCAAACTACAAGAATGAATTTTCCTCATACTTTTTAGAATCTGCTATATACTCAACAAATGAGATAGCAAATTTTTTTTCAGAGAAGAACTCTCAGTTTTTCTCACTATGAAAGTTATGTGAATGATAGATTTATAAATATAACTATTATCTCTACTCTTTTTATATATAAGCAATAAGTTATTTTTCAATTAATTTCAAATTTAAAATAACCACTATATCAAATATATGGGGAAGAGATATATTCTACATGCTCTTATCTCTTTCTTTTTTTAAAAAAATCTGAATCATGTTTGTAATTCATTTAAATTATATATATATATATATCTATTAAAAATATGTTTATGTAAACGTAAGTTTATGTTTCCTTTATATATATATAAGTTTATATAAAACGTAAACGAAAAAGAAAAACAAATTTGTTTCAAATTCGTTAATATATATATATATATTAATAGATAATAAAATATTATATATATTAAAATTTAAAAATAAATCACATTTGTTTAAGAATAGATTTTAAAATTATATTTAAATAATCATATTATTCAAATATTATTAATTAATTTATTAACTAATGCTCAGTTAAATTGTGACAACATTTATCACTTTACATTATGTATCACAGAGAGCATTTTTCTGTGTCACATTAATAATTCAAGCGTGAAATAATTAATTCAGAATTCAATAATTCCAAACGAAATATGTATAATTCATTCTTATGCATTAAATCCAATATAGTGTCACAGAGGTGGCATTGGGGACCTATGGACCTATAACCCAAGCTCCAATAAATTTAACAATTAATCAAACTCTTAAATTAATGTGCCAAATTTATTTGTTTTAGTGTTTCTCCACTAAAAACCTAAAACTGAACTCTTGAGATTATAGTGAAATTACTCAAAAAAAATTAGCGAGTAGTCCATTGATATAATAATTACATATAAGTCAGTCCTCTATAAATAGTGCATAATAAGAGCTAGGTTCAATTTTCGTTTACCACCCTTATTATATCTTTATCCTTGAGTTCCAACAATTCTCTAATGAATAGTTAATTCATAATCTTATTATGAACGAGCGCTCGACTGTTCAAACCTCGAATTATCACTCAAGAGAAATATTTTTCTAACTTTCATAAGGAAGGAATGGATTCCATATCTGTATAATATTATTCCCAACCATTTATTACATTATGTTTCTAAGATGCTAAGTTATGATCTGTGCTTAGACAAATCTTACCATGCAAGTCAAAAAACATAATGTCATAAATAAGAGTCTAATAAATACTCAGGATTAAGACTGTCAAATATATGATCATCATAGTGATAAATTTAAATACTTTATTTGTAACGGATGATTATTAGAGATTTATAATTTATCTGGTCTAATCCTATATAATCTCATTATATAAAGTACCTCCAATCTAATGTCTCTACATTAATAGCCTAGATAATGACTATTTTATTATAAATGAGATTAGATCGTACTTGTAATATTTAATTAAAGATCTCAAATTTGAATTAATTATTACGGACTATTTCAATTATTATCTATAAATTTTATCCCTAAGCATATAACACTTATATGCTAAATTTATAGTCACATAAATAATCATGGAATTTTCTTGATGTTTATAAAAGTATTCATAATGCATATAAGCAACGAAAATAATTATAAATGTCACTTTATTTATTTATTATCAATATGTACAATATCACATCTTTTAGGGCACCAAACCCAACAATCTCCCACTTGTCCTAAAGCAGGTGAGACATGTCTCCAAGACCTAGGCCTACCAAGTGTGCCTCGAAGCTCTTTGCAGGTAATGTATTGGTGAAAGGGTCGGCAAGGTTGTTATCGGACGCTATCTTCGCAACTTTCACATCGCTTCGATGTACTATTTCTTTAATCAAATGATATTTTCTCTCTATATGCTTTCCTCTTTTGTGGCTTCTAGGTTCTCTTGAATTTGCTACTGCACCATTGTTGTCACAATACAGTGTGAGTGGTTTATCCATGCTTGGAACGACTTTCAGATCACTTAAGAACTTACGGAGCTAAACAGCTTCTTTAGTTGCTTCACAAGTAGGGATATATTCAGCTTCCATAGTCAAATCAACAATACTTGATTGTTTAGTGCTTCTCCAAACTATGGCTTCACCATTGAAAGTAAACACTGATCTAAACGTAGGTTTACGTGTGTCTTTGTTTGATTGAAAATCAAAGTCAGTGTATCCAATGGGAATCAAATTCTCATTGGAATAGACCAGCATATAGTTTCTCATTCTCCTAAGATACTTGAGAATATGTTTAACCGCTACCCAATGATCTAATTTTGGGTTGGATTGATACTGACTGACTATACCCACCGTAAAGCAAATGTCAGGTCTTGTACACAACATGGCATACATTAGACTTCCCACTGTAGTCGCATAGGGTACCCATCTCATGTATTCTTCCTCTTGAGATGTCTTAGGACACTACTCTTTTGAAAGATAAACTCCATGATGTGTAGGTAAATTACCTTTCTTGGAGTTTTGCATCAAAAATCTGATAAGCACCTTATCGATATACGATGCCTGAGACAGCGCCAACAGTTTGTTCTTACGATCTCTTATGAATTGGATTTCAAGAACATAACTTGCCTCTCCCAAATCTTTCATTTAGAATTGGTTGACGAGCCATTTCTTTACTTTAGATAATACACCTACATAATTCCCAATGAGTAGGATATCATCTACATAAAGAACTAAGAATACTACCTTCTTATCTTTGATGTACTTGTATACACAAGGTTCATCAATATTTTGATCGAAACTATGAGACTTGATTGCTTCATCAAATCTTAGGTTCCAAGATCTTGAAGCTTGCTTGAGTCCATAGGTGGACCTTTGCAACTTGCAAACCTTTTGCTCTTGACCTTTGACTACAAACCCTTCTGGTTGCACCATATAAATGCTTTCCTCAAGATAGCCATTTAAAAAGGTAGTCTTGACATCCATTTGCCATATCTCATAATCAAGACATGCAGCAATGGATAAAAGAATATGAATGGACTTAAGCATAGCTACGGGCGAGAAAGTTTCTTCATAGTCAACTCTCTCCTTTAGCCCTTTGCCACAAGCCTAGCTTTGAAAGTCTCAACTTTTCCATCCACTCCTCTTTTCTTCTTGTAAATCCATTTGTACCATTTGGGTCTTATCCCTTCAGGTAGTTCTACAAGTTCCTAGACTGAATTGGAGTACATGGACTCCATTTCAAGGTTCATAGCTTCCAGCCATTTCTCCTTCTCAGAATCTTCCATTACATCACTATATGTTAATGGATCATCCTCACCATTATCAAAGATAGCAACATGTGCTTCTCCAATTTCCCTGTAGCGAGCAGGTGGTCTCACAATCCTCCCACTACATCGAGGTGGTATGACATTTTGATCTAGAGATGTGGTCTTCTCATTTTGTCCTTCGACAATGGTTGTCGGTTGCAGTTTGATATGATCAGAAAGTAACTCTTGAAGTACAACTTTGCTACAAGGTTTATAGTTTGTCATATAATCATTCTCGAGAAAAGTGGCGTTTGTCGATACAAATACCTTCTTTTCTTGTGGACTATAAAACAAACCTCCCCTCGTTCCCTTTGGGTATCCCACAAACAAGCATACTTTAGAACATGGTTCCAACTTCCCGGTCTTTCCTTTCAGCACATGTGCTAGACACCCCCATATACGAATATGTCGCATACTAGGTTTGCGACCATTCCATAACTCTAAAGGTGTTTTTGGAATAGACTTAGATGGAACTATGTTTAGAAGATATACTACAGTTTGTAGTGCATATCCCCAAAATGAAGTGGGCAATGATGAGTAGCTGAGCATGGATCTCACCATATCAAGCAACATTCAATTTCTTTTCTCTGCAACACCATTTTGTTGTGGTGTTCCAAGTGCGGTGAGTTGTGATAGAATACCATGTTCTATCATATAGACCTTAAATTCAGTATCAAGGTATTCCCCTTCTTGATCAGATTGAAGAGTCTTCATCACCTTTCCTAATTGCCTTTTAGCTTCGGCTTGGAATTCTTTGACTTTTCAAAAGTTTTAGATTTCCTTTGCATTAGGTACATGTATCCATACCTCGAATAATCGTCAATAAATGTGACGAAATATTTGTAACCACCATGTGCTTGTACATTCAATGGATCGCAGACGTCCGAATATATTAGCTCAAGTGGTTCCTTAGCCCTTTTCGCCTTTTGTAGAGAAAGGCCTCTTAGTCATTTTACCTTCAAGACAAGATTCACAAACTGGTAGGAACTAACTTTTAGTTATTTTAAAGGACCATCCTTTGCTAGTCTATTAATTTTGTCAAGGTTAACATGACTTAATCTAAGGTGCCATAGGTATGTTTTATTATCAGAAAAAACCTTTTGCTTCTTGGGTTTTGGTTGTTCAACTTTGAACATTTTAGTATTGAGTAGTGATTTTTCGTTGGGCCTCAAGGTGTAAAGCCCATTTTCCAGATGCGCAGAACAAATATCCAAACCATTTCTAGAAATAGTAACATAATTATTATTAAAAGAAACATTAAACATTTGTTCAAATAACTTAGAAGCAGAAATCAAATTTCTACGAAAACTAGGAATGTAATAAACATTGTCTAAAATTAAAAACTTATTTCTAAAATAAAGTTTAACGACTCCCACTGCACTTGCTGAAACAACATCTCCCGTTCCCACTCTCATCGTTTGTTCCCCATCGGCAAGCTCCCTTGAAGAACTAAGCATCTGTAAAGAAGAACAAACATGGTTAATTGCCCTGAATCAATTATCCAAGATGAAGTATCATCTTTAACTAAACAAGCTTCTAAAACGAGTAAATCTGATTTACTGTTGTTCTTCTTTTCTTTGAGATCTTGAAGATACTTCTTGTAGTTTCTCTTCCAATGGCCAACTATGCCGCAATGGAAACATTTTCCTTTAGGCTTCTTTTGCTTTAAGCTCTTTTTGTTGTTGTTGCTTTTGTTCTTCTTAGGTTCCCTCCATTTTTAGACTTACTACTTCCTTTAGTTCTCTTCCTCTTCTTATTCTTTCAAGTAGAAGAGGAGGGTTGAGCTTATGCAACATTTGCCTTAGCTTCTTTAGTCTTTTCTTTCGAAATAGACTCAAAGGTTTGAAGCTAATTAAGCAACTCAGTCATGTTATATTTCAACTTGTTCATGAAATAGTTGCTTTTGAACTGAAGGAATGTAGGGGAGAGGATTTCCAAACTCATCCCCACCTATGTGGCTTCATCTCTCACCGCCCCATTCACTTCGGCCTCATAGAGATAGCTAACCATGTTGAGAACATGTTCTCAGACCGAGATCCTTGTCTTCATTTTGGCATTCATTACCACCTTAACGGCTTCATGGTGTGCCTTTTTAGAAGGTTTGCCAAACATGTCCTGTAGAGACTACATTATCTCATAAGCAGTTTCCATGCTTTCATGCTTCAACATAAGCACGTCAGACATGCCAGCCAAAAGGAAGTAGCAGACCTTGTTATTTGCCTTGATCCAACGATCATATGCCTTTCATACATTACGAGGGGCATTGGCAGTAGGCAATGGAGGACATTCCTCCATCAAGACAGACTTGTAATTATTGCAAATTAGTACTATATTCATGTTACTCTTCCACTTGACAAAATTATGTTTGGCTAATTTTTCATTTGAGAGAATAGCGATGATTGGATTAGACATTATTACTGTAATAAATAAATAAAATGACATAAATTAAATGGTTGCAGAAACATCATAAATATATGTTTTGGAATAGTAAATGTGATGCATGATGCACATATATAAACACAAAAAAAAAAAATATTTTACTAACTCCACGATTATTTAATTTTAATAAATAAAGTGTCGCCGTAGGGCAGGTCAAATTATTTATGAATTGAATTAAGACATTCTCAATTAATAAATATATTCAAAATATCTCATATTTTCTATATTTATTAATAACCGCTTATTTTTGGTTAAGATATAATTAACAATTTAATTATATCCTTATGATTGTGACCTACTATTTTAGATTTTAACAACTTAATTCAAAATTACCGCCGTATGGTAGGTCAATTTTGAAATACATTGTAAAATCCTATCTCTTGGAAGCCAACCTTGTTATTGATTTAAATGGACACCCTCCGTAGAGAGGACGAAATCAAAGCATCGCGAGGCGCCACCTAAATCTCACAATGTTATGCTAATAGTGGAAACCGCAGGTTATATTGTCATATTACCTTCTCCCACTCATTATTTTAAAGATATGTCTTATCTTATAAAATATCATATGTTTCATAACTCTAGTAAATAAAAACAATTTTTAATTACTAGGTTATATTATGTGTTAATAGAATTCCATTCTACTTACACTTAAATAAATTACTAGATTTTCTAAAAATTTGAATTTATTATGAATTATCTAAGTTACCCAATATTAAGCAATTTAAAATTAGATGACTTATAATAAATGTGAATTTTACCAAGTCTTAACTATTAAAACTAAATTCACATTATTTGGTTGATTAATAAATTAAGATTCTACAAAACTAACCCAATTAATTTAATCTCATTAAATTAATTCTAACACATATTAAATCATTTTATAAACTCCTTTATAAAATAATAATAATAATATGAAGTGTATGCATGTCATGTTACAATAACTATAAGTGAGCACTTTCCTATATGACATGTTATAATGCATGAACATGCTATCACAATCATCACATGAAGATAAAACATGAAAATAAACAATAGATTTTTGACCGAGTTCTTTTGGATAATTAAAATTACAACCCATAAACAAAAATTAAAAAAAATTGCAGAGGACTTCTTGTAATTATACATATATCCCTGCTCTAATTTTGTAGCCTTCATCTAGCGATTTACTTGGCGAAAAAATGTTGGGTTACCTTTAAAAAAAAATCGATAGGCCCAAGTTCTCAACTGGGCCTGGTGAGCCAATAGACTTTTTCTTCTTCATCTTCTTCACGTGCATTGGATAAGAAAATAAAAGAAAATGCCGCCCTCTGTGTTACACGTTAGAGTGCATTAATAATGCTTATGTCATCACCCTTTTGTTTTTTTTTGGTTAAATACAAGTGCATGGAACTGTGCACGTCATTATCACAAAAAGAATGTGCATTAATAGCTTTTGTGGTGCACGTGTAAGTTCCTCATTCCTTTTTTTTTTTTTTTTTTTATGAAGAAGCCTATGTGCAGGGGCAATTAGTATCAATATGTAATTATTATTTTCCCTCCTATGATATGACCATTCACGTATAGCAGGAGAAGGAGAGAAGAAGAGAAAAAAAAATTGGAAAAGAAATAATAATAATTATAATAAATTACAAAAAGTCTATACCCCTTTATGGATTTACACATATTTAATCTAATCAAATTGAAAATAGAATAATCAATCTAAAAAGACCATATAATTAACGACTAAAAATTCATTCATTAAATAATCATTCATAAAATAACCATTCATCACATGAACAATAATTGTAAAAATATAAAGTGCCTACAAACATACATCAAAAACATGATATTATCAAAATAAAATCATGTTAATTAAAATTATATATTTTATAACACGCTCTGATGCCATTTGTTGGAATTAAAATACGAAACGTAGTGAAAAGAACGAATCATTGATAAACAAAAATTTTCTGAAAACTTTGTTAATCAGGAATAGATATATAATTTTAATTAATAATAGTAAGCTTTAGGAATTTTACTAACCTTTTTGAAGACTATCAGGGTATTTTTGCTTTTTTCTCTGACATCACAATCTTCTAAGCTAAGCCTCTACATCAATGGAAAGACAAGTGGGCGTCAAACTGCAAGACTGAATTTTCCTCACACTTTTTATAATCTATTATGTACTCAACGCATGAGATATTAGATTTTTTTTTTTAGAGAAGAACTCTCAGTTTTTCTCTCTATGAAAGTTACGTGAATGGTAGATCTATAGGGATAACTGTTATCTCTACTCTTTTTATATCTAAGCAATCAGTTATTTTTCAATTAATTTTAAATTTAAAATAACCATCATATCAAATATATGGAGAATAGATATATTCTACATGCTCTTATCTCTTTCTTTCTTTTTTTAAAATCTAAATCACGTTTGTGATTCATTTAAATTATATATATATAAATATATATAAAGGAAACATAAACTTATGTTTACGTGTTTATATATATATATATATACATATAAGTTTATAAAACGTAAACGAAAAAAAGAAAAACAAATTCGTTTCGAATTCGTTAATATATATATTAATAAATAATAAAATATTATATATATATATTAAAATTTAAAAATAAATCATATTTATTTAAGAATAGATTTTAAAATTATATTTAAATAATCATATTATTCAAATATTATTAATTAATTTATTAACTAATGCTCAATTAAATTGTGACAACATTTATCACTTTACATTATGTGTCATAAAGAACATTTTTTTGTGTCACATTAATAATTCAAATGTGAAACAATTAATTCAAAATTCAATAATTCCAAACTAAATATGTATATTTCATTTTTATGCATTAAATCCAATATAGTGTCACAGAGGTGGCATTGGAGACCTATGGACCTATAACCCAAGCTCCAATAAATTTAATAATTAATCAAACTCTTTAATTAATGTGCCAAATTTATTAGTTTCAGTGTTACTCCACTAAAAACCTGAAACTGAACTCTTGAGATTATAGTAAAATTACTCAAAGAAAATTAGCGAGTAGTCCATTGATATAATCATTACATATAAGTCAGTCCTCTATAAATAGTTCATAATAAGAGCTAGGTTCAATTTCTATTTACCACTCTTACTATATCTTTATCCTTAAGTTCCAACAATTCTCTAATGAACAGTTAATTCATAATCTTATTATGAACGAGCGTTTTACTGTTCAAACCTCGAATGAGCACTCAAGAAAACTATTTTTCTAACTTTTATAAGGAAGGAATGGATTCCATATCTGTATAATATTATTCCCAGCCATTTATTACATTATGTTTCCAAGATGCTAAGGTATGATCTGTGCATAGATAAATCTTACCATGCAAGTCAAAAAACATAATGTCATAAATAGGAGTCTAACAAATACTCAGGATTAAGATTGTCAAATATATGATCATCATAGTGATAACTTTGAATACTTTATTTGTAACGGATGATTATTAAAGATTCATAATTTATTTAGCCCAGTCCTATATAATCTCATTATATAAAGTACCTCTAACCCAATGTTTCTACATTGATAGCCCGGATATTGGCTATTTCATTCTAAATGAGAATGGACCGTATTTGTTATATTTAATTAAAGATCCCAAACTTTAATTAATTATTATGGACCGTATTTGTTATATTTAATTAAAGATCCCAAACTTTAATTAATTATTACGGACTATTTAGATTATTATTTATAAATTTTATCCCTAAGCATATAGCACTTATATGCTAAATTTATAGTCACATAAATAATAATGAAATTTTTTTGATGTTTATAAAAGTATTCATAATATATATAAGTAATCAAAATAATTACAAATGTCACTTTATTTATTTATTATCAATATGTACAATGTCATTGCTTTTAAGGCATCAAACCCAACACCATCAAATTACTTAAGCCATTCTTCTTTTATACAAGGAGAGCCCGTGATCCATTGAGTTGAGTTTTAACTACGACTTCAAGGCTCGATGTAACATCACTATTGTTTGGAAAAATAATACACAGCGAAATTTTAAAAATTTTAAATCAGAGTATTTTCCAAAACACAAGTTTGACATGCTATATGTATAAATTAACCCGATCTTACTGACCTTGTATACGCCAAAAAGCTCCCGAAGTCTGTGTAGAGAAGTAACGTTCCAGAAGAGCCTCAACCAACTGGTCTTCTTTGCTATTCTCTATCCACGATCGGAGTGAGTGTGGGCTCACACATACAGCTCTTCCTCAAGGTGACTCTCCATCCAATCAATTGAGAGAACCCAAAGCTAGTGTTCGTGATTTGTGAACAAGAGCTCTCAAGGAGTTTCAGATTCTCACCAGTAGAGTATCACTCTTAATCTCTATATTAATCTCTTAATAACTCATTAGACTCACTCCCTATTTATAGAGGTTGAGTCTAGGGTCATTCCTTATCAGATAAGGTCTCAAAAATTCGAAATAGAACCAAATTCGGGTCTATATCGGATAAGATACGCGTGAAAACGCGCAATTTTTAATTCGCGCAT
>CAMOHE010055240.1:3852-15383 GCA_946598075.1 Artocarpus hirsutus
AAGGCATGGTTTGTGTCATCCTTATACTATTCAATCATATTATTTCTCGATCTTAAGTAGACTGATATTGATAACCCTTATCAATTCATTCCAGTATGGCCATACATTTTTCTTCAGTCTAACTTATCAAGGGGCCCACAGATATCTTTCTCATCATAAATGAGGGACAAATTCCTTCTTAATCACTCATATTCCTCACATGATTCACTCTATATCCAACAACAATCTATTTTATCATCCTGTTAAAGATAATATTAGATTGTGTCAAAATATAGAACTTGTCATGTAGGAAACCATGGTGATTTCAGGTCGGAGGACTAGGATAATACTATTGTGATGAGAGTCACTTATGACAATTATCCATGCAGTATTCTCATAGCGGGTCAATCCAATACATCATTTCTCAAATATATATCTATGAGTTGACTTAGTATCTCATACACATGATTAGTAAAACATAATCATCTGTCAAACTTCATGCTAGTCTTCATTCATTATTATCCCAATAATAATGACTGACTAGGGATAATTTAGAATATAATTTAATTTTCACCTAAGAGTTTTACTATCATGTCACATACTTGATGACCTTAGGCCGAATTAACTAGTCATAAAATAATAATAATAATAATGAAAATGCCTCTTTATTAATAAAATGCAAATGTAATGAAGTCAATATGTGGTCATTACATAATTGGCCTAGAGCACATCACTAACAATTTTATCAACTCTAATTATGCATTATTTAGGGAGATCAAGAGTTTTAGAGAGAGAAAGCCTAGAGAGAAGTTTTCTTCATAGCCATTCCTTGGTTTCTAATGTGTTGAGTACAAACCAAAGACCTAAATTAAAAAATGTGTGATTCCTTCCCATAAACCCTAAGTGCCTACATATCTATTCAAGTAACTGGAGACTAGGCATAAAAGATCTAAGGTGTCAAAAAGTAGAAGTTATCATACCGAATCTTTTTAAGAGATATGTTATTTATTTATATTTATATTTATATATTAATTGTCTATTAATTAATATAAAGTCTGGCTAAAAGTTGAATGAAAATTTCTGTTATACATGATTCTACCGCTTATGCTATTTTCACTATTTTTGATTTCAAAACTAACATGGAGAGGGGGGAGGGAGAGAGATAGAAGGAGAGGTTAAATTCTTTGTTTGGTTGGAGGGAGAGGAGGAAGGAGAAGAGAGATGGAGGAATATAGTAGTTAGACTAGGTGCCCAAATGATTAAATGATGCAATAGTTATTTGGAGACATTTAATCAATAAAGAGTTTATTAATTATTTCATATATCAAATATGTCCTCTTTATGTTTATTCCTATTGAATATTTGATAAGCGAACTAAAATCTAAGATTGTCAATGTTCATATGATGGACATATTATATGGAATGGATGAATCTTAAGGATGATAATCTAAATAAAAAATCTACAATCGAGGAAATAAAGTTAGGCCCTTTATTCATGTAAGGATTGTTATGTCATCTACATCCCTAGTGGAAGATGGCTTGTCTTGGTCATCAGAGTTTGACTCCCCAAGTAGAAAAATTGGTATATTATCATAGATGACAATATATGGGACCGGGACAGAAGGAATTGATTTGATTAATAATCTCGTTTGTTTAAATCAATTCACTTTAGACACTTATATGTGTCATATCTGAATCCTGAAATGAATTAATGAGCCCATATTCTTGACTTTGTCTTTTGATGTACCAAAAGGTGACATCCTAAATTATATGAAGGCATATATACCGGTACGTTGGAGACATGACTCTTGATTGACGTAAACTCTTTATTCATAGATATAGAATCTATAGATCTTTTGTAAAGTTAATGATATTTTCTTACAAGAATTATCCAACAATTGAAAAATGGAGCGCTCAATCCTTCGGATACATAGGTGTATTTAATGGTATACTATTTGTAGTAGTTATGAATAGTAAGTTTTCTAATAGTGAGATAACAAAACATAGATAAAAAATAATCTAGAAGGTAAAACAAAATTTTATCCTTTTGTCGATTATGAATATCCTATAGAGATGTTGCACATTATGAATGTTATAGATGATTAACTTATTGGAGTTTTATAATTTATATATAGTTCGTAAGTGTAGCTCTAAGCTTTTAGTGTAATAGCTTAAGAGTTGATAATTATAAAATGAACGTGTCGAGGACATCTTATTTTATAATTATAGGAGCTTGATCTATTTGTGTCCATCGAGTCTCCTTTTTTAACTCACAATATTTATTGTAATAATACGGCATATTTTTTATACATATTGGTAACTTATGTTAATTCTTAGATTGGTTTAAATTTGGTTGCTTGGATTTAATAATACATGTTAGTTTACTAGTTGAATTAATTTGAAGAATTAATTCAAGAAAAAATTGTTGAATTATTTGAATATATTTTGTTTGATATAGGATTATCTATAAATGACTACTTTAATCATATAACTTCTTAATTGGGTTATTTGAATTAAAACTAAGGCTTTATCTAAAATTCCCATGTAGAATAAGATAAAGAAGTTTCTAGAACTGGACAGATTAGTAGGCCAGTGACAAGTCCGACCGACTAGTGGCGCATAACTTAGTTACACAAATAGTACAACCGGTAGGTCAATAGGCAAGGCCAACAGGCTGGTTGGGCATAATCCTTTTATGCATCTTTCATGTGTTTTGATGCGGATTTTGATCCCACTTCGAATTTAGAAGCCCTATCAAGTAGAATTGACTCCCTACCAGCCACTATAAATAGGATACTTGTTCCTATTGTTATTTAGATCATCAGATAAATTTAGAGAATGTATCCTAGAATGAAAAACTTTGAAACTCTAATAGGGCTACTGTTGGAAGGAAATGTTACCATGAGGAGAATTGAATGACATGTGCCCACTCACATTTTAGTCATGGAAAAGAGAATAGCAAAGAAGACTAGTTGGTTGAAGCTCTTTTGGATGCAATTCTTAGTAGCAATTCTGTCGAAGTCTTTCTTGTCAGAAGTACAGTTCCAATTCTAAGAGGCATGTTAGATTTTAATTAATTAATATTTATAGCATGTCTAACTTACTATTTGGAAAACGGCTTTGATTTAAAATTTTTAAAATTCTGTTGCATTAATTGGTATTAGAGCAATGGTCTTATGTTGATTTTACAAGTTTGTGATAATGTTATGTATATAAATTATGTGACCTTAATCTCTCCTATGCTTGAATTAATTTTCTTTATAGAGTTGGCATTCTAAGGTTTCTATATATATTTACATGTTATCATAAGATTATGTGGTGATTGCTATTAATTAATTATGTTGATTAAATTTTTTTTGTTTTAATTATTTTTTAATTAATTAATTTTTACTGGTTATGGTTCCTTAGCTGTTAAAGTGTGTATCTAGGTGTTTTCATGTAACTAGATGGTGGTCTATCATCACCGTCTAGGGTTTGTTATTTTATTTTATAGAAATTTTGTAAGCCATAAACGATATAGGTTTTGGTTGTAAATTTTATATTAAAATTTTGAAGATGGATCTTAAAGATGGAGAAAATTGTGGTTCTTTTCATTTTTAAGTGTTTATAAATTGTTTATGTTTTTAAATTGTTAAAAATAAATTAAAAACTGTAAAAATATTTGTTTTCGCAAAAAGATTGAAAAACGTTGATTCAGTGTTAGACCGGCTAGTCGGTGATGAGACTATGAAACTGCACATTTCTTAAGGCTAAAATCAATCATTTTTGTTCATATTTCTTGTTAAATCCCTTAATTATAGCATTTGCATGATAATATGTATTTTAGTGTGTTTGTATGAAATTATGTTTTTAGTGTGTTTTTATATTTAATAATATTTTTAGTAATTTTTAGAATCATCATGTGTGTTTTATGATTAATTAGCTTGTAAATAATCAAAACTGTAAAAATAATATTATGTGATTTTATTTTGAGTCTTAAATTGTTTGCAAATAAGTTTTGAGTAAATGTGTTCTATTATGTTTCTAGTGATTTCTAAAAATATTCCTAAGTCTTAAATAGTATATTTGTTAAGGTTTGTTAATTTTAGAAGTTTTTATCTATTTTTAGTAATTTTTGTGTGTTTTATTATAAAATAAATATTTTTAAATTATCGTAAAAATTATGTTTATAAAATAATTAATTTTAGTTCATTTATTTTATTTTAGATTTAAAATCTGGAGGAAAAAGCAACAACATGGCACAAAAAAGGGCAAAAGGACCTCAAATGCTCAAGAAATTAAAAAAAGAAAATAAAAATTAAAAGTTGAGACGTAGCCCTCCTAGAACCATCCTATCACACTTCTAATTCAATCCAAGTCATCTGCGTGTTTAGGCCCTTCCTTGTGGAATTGAATGCAGCACACACATGTGAGCACTTCATCTCTACCATTCAATCAACATACTATGACTCGGGAAACGACCAGGATCTTCTCGCTCAGCCCTAGCATTCTTTAGCCACCAAGTTGAGTCTGAGCCCATGCTATCGATGCTCCCATAGCATCAGCCTCTTACGGGCACTCCACTAGATTGCAAAGAAGAATCAGCATTCTCTAGGCCTAATTCACCCAAGAAAGAAAAGAAAAAAAAGTAAAAAGTAAAAAAAAAAATCAGGTTCAAATCTGATTGTAAAAAAAAAAAAGAAATGGGTGGCTAAAATTAACTCAGAAAAATCCTAAATCATTCAATTTAATTTGCATCCTACTCATTTTGCATGAAAAATATCCTAATAAAATAATATAAATAATAAAAAATAAATAAAAAAGGTAAAAATCATGTAAATAGTTGATTTTCATCTATTATAAATACTTCCCATTTCATGCATTGTAATTCACACCATTCTCTATAATTTAGAGTTAATTCTCTTCTTTTCTCTCTTCTTATGTTAGTTTTCTTCTAAATTTTAGTTTTATGTCTTTGTAAAATATTCCTAGTTTATATTGTAAAATAATTATGTTTAGTGAAATTATATGTGTTTTTACCTTCAATATATCTTTCTAAATTTTCTTTTACTAACGAGAGAGCGGAAATTCTGACAAATTAAGGTAAATATTTTTAGTTTTTCAATGTTTTCTAAGTTGTTATAATATTCAAAATCATTTTTAGAAAACTTATGAATTTCATATTAACTTAACATAAACTCTTGCAAAATTAAGTTTCGATCCATTGTAGACATAGGCTGCATGAGTAATGCTTAGAAACACTTTGATTATTCATAGATAGGGAATGGTATGATAAATGCTTAACTATAAATTTTGTTAGAAATTTTAGTTAGTTATTTTTGAAACCATACATATTTGTTAAAAATGAGTTTTTTATGCATTATAGACATAAATTAGTATATTAAATTCTTGGTAACTCTTGATTTATTATAGACAAAAGATGGCATATTGCATACTTTAACCATATTAATAAATAATTTAAGAAAAACTAAATCATATTTAAGTTAATTGTTAGAATAGAACCTTTAATCCTCAGCGTTGTTAAAATTGTTGTTTCTTCCAAGTTAAATTGCACTTATTGTTAAAGTTCCATCGTCTAATTAATTACACTAAATATTAAAGTTCCATTTACCATTCCAATCTAAGTTACATTTCTTATTGTTAAAGTTCCAAAAATCACAAAAAAATCTAAAAATGGAAAAAGTAAAAAAAAAGTGTAAATGTTATAAATAAATTGTAAATAAATTAACTTTAGCCTTTAAATTTTTTAGTTAAAACTAATATAACTAATATATTGGACCTTTGCAATATCTTTTTTCCTATCGGATCAACCTTGGATTCACCGAGTTTTATTACTTGGACAACTTTATACTTGAAGTTATATCGGATTTCCACTTTTAGACCCAAATAGCTGGTTACCCTATACCGGTCAAACGGACGCTGATAGAGCCATGAGTTTTGAATGAAATCGGCTAGCCAATGATTACTCTACCGGTCTTAGGCAGAATCAATTTTTTAAAATCGATGTATTTTTTGGTGCAGTTTTTTATTTTTGACTTTTGAGATAATTCTGAGAAACATAGAATTTTATGATAACCAGAAAAATAAATTTCTTCATCTATATGAGATTGAAAATTGAAGACAAATGCCACATGAAGAAGAATACAACAAGAATATACAAGATGAAGAATCGATATATGTTTTGATTGATCTTTTTGTATTCTTTATTTTCTATTCTCTAGGATGGGACTATAATATTACGGTTGGTTATTATATTGCTTGTAGCTTTGCTTATTGCATTGCTTGTTTGCTTTATAATATGTTTTGTTATGTATATTGATAACATGTCATGTAGAATAGAGAGTGTCGCTCATTAAAACTATTCATGTATGTTGACATAAAACCTTAATTTTAAAATATTGAGTAGGAGACGATTTTCAAGAGAAGACCTAAGGTCTTCATTGTTGATTCATAGGTAGTACATGGTGGTTCAGACCCTTAGGAAGGAATGCATCATGGATCGGGTTGGATCTCCAGAATGATAATTTACTTTAGTATGTTTTATTGTTGTTCATCCCTAGGTGACAATTGTAAACTATGGATAAAGTAGTTGAAATGATTGTTAAACACTCAAGATTAATTTTATTATTAACCTCTCCTAGGAGCTCTGTTAATAAAATTAATGGCCAAAGAAAGCGATTATTTGTATATACTAGATCATATGGGTCTTAGATAGCAAATACTACTCAGAGGGGATTCGTGTTTCTAATTGAATTTGGCAAGTCTCCCCTTGGTGGCTTGTTGAATTTTGAGTTAGAAATTATCGTTATAAGATGGTGATTTTTTCAAGGTTTTGACACATAAACACATTTTATAGTTAAGTGTTTGTATTATCTTGCTAAAATCATTATTTCGAGTTTGCTTATATTTGGTATATGAATCTTTATTGAAGATCAAAATGTCTAAAAATACTTTATCTTTGATACTTGACAAAAACACTTTAATTGGCAAGAACTATAATGATCGGAAAAGAAACCTGAATATCGTCCTCTCCTTTGAGAAACTAAAATTTCTACTAATCACATCGTGTCCTCCTGCACCTACCAGCTAATCTACTAATGAACAAATCCAAGCATTTGATTGCTGGAAGGATACTTATGATCAGGCCCGCTACTATATCATGGCTCGCATGAATAACATGCTATAGGCTCAATATGAAGATCATGAGACTGCTCGTTAGATCATGGATAATCTTGAGGACATGTTTGGAGGCCAAGCCTTAAAGAATTGGCAAAGGGCTCTTTGGAAGCTTCATAATTGTAAACAAAAACCAAGGACGTCTGCAAAGGATTATATGATGTTGGTCATAGGTTACCTCACCAAGGCTCAAACCCATAGAGCCAACATTGATGCTAAGTCATAATGTCTATGGTCTTTGAGACTCTTTCTAAGGAATTCATCTCATTTAGAGATTTATATAACTCAAGCAATAAGCAGGATATGACCTTAACTGATTGATGAAGTAGTTGCAAGAGTTTGAAAACTTAATTAGGGATGCTCCGTCATGGTTGCATCTTGTTCCAACTCTAATACTAGAAATGGAAAAAACCAAAAGTCTAAAAATGAAAAGCCTTCTATTCCAACAAAGGGCAAGGGTAACCAGATAAAGAAGAGGAACCCAAAGAAACTAAAGTGTTTCTTCTATAGGAAGGTCAGGCACATCAGGAAGAATTACAAGGACTTCCAAGCTAAAAGAGGTAAGTGCAAACTTTTGGTTGTTGAGACTTATTTAGTTGAAAAATCTAGTGACACGTAGGTCATAGATTCTAGAGCAACTAACCATATTTATGTTTCTTCATAGGGGTTCAAGAAAACAAGAAGTCAACTACTTCATGTTACAATTGAGCAATGGATCCTTATTGTTAGCAGAAGTAGTGAGAGATGTCCATCTTTATTTTGACAGTTATAGGAGTTTAGTTTCGAGAGATTGTTTTTATGTTCCTAAACTTAAAAGGAATTTAATTTATGTTGCTTGTTTATTTAAGGATTCTTATTCAGCTTTTTTGTAATAATAAAGTTGCAATTCGTAAAAAAAAAAAAAAAAAAAAAAAAAAAAAAAAAAAAAAAAATCCTTTATCTATAGTGGATGGATGCAAAATAGCCTATATTTTGTCAAACCTAATATGGATTCACAACTAAACATTGAGATAAATGATAACTTGAAAGACTTAAGACTTCTTACTTTAATGAGACTTATCTTTGGCATTTGCAATTAGGTCACATTAACCTAAATAGGATTCAAAGGTTGGTGAGAGAGGGACATCTAAATCATTTAGAGGTGGAATCTATACTATAATGTGAGACTTATTGAGAGGGCAAAATGACCAAATAAACCACTTGGGTTTAAGGACAATCGAGCCAAAGGGGTCTTAGAACTTGTGTATAGTGATGTTTGTGGACCCATAAACATCAAGGCATGAGGAGGGTACAAGACTTTCTTCACTTTTATTAATGGTTACTCAAGATATAGGTACATTTACCTTATGCACCATAAGAGCCAAACCTTTGAAAAGTTCAAGGAGTTTCGAGCAGAAGCAGAGAAGCCATTAGATAAACCCATAAAGGCAATTCGATCTGATCGAGGCAGTAAGTACCTCTCTGATAAGTTCTTAAGACACTTAGTAAAGAATAGGATTCTATCCTATTTTCCTACGAATAGCACTCTACAGTAGAATGGTATGGCTAAGACAAGGAATAGGACTTTGTTGGATATAGTTAAGTCAATGGTGAGTTATTCTACATTGCCATTGCCTTTTTGGGGATATATGCTACAAACTACATGTTATCTTTTGAACAATGTGCCTTCAAAATCGGTTCCTAATATGGACGAGCAGAAAGATATCCTTAAATCATGTTTGCATATGGAGATGTCCTATTCATATCCTAGACAAGGAAGCAAATAAGTTGGAAGTACGTTTAGAAGTGTGTGTGTTTGTAGGACATCCAAAAAGGACAAAAGTGGTTATTTTTATAACCCAAAAGAAAATAAATTCGTGGTTTCAACGAATGTGACTTTCCTTGAGGAAAGTTACATGAACAACTATAACCTTATATTAGAGTGGTACTCGAGGAGTTGGCGGGCAATTCGATCACTCCAGGGGTTCCAATTGAAACCAATCTAATCAACGTAGAAGAAACCTAGTCGAACAACAACCTAGGGAGCTTCGACGTAGTGGGAGGATCGTGCGTCAACCAAAAAGTATATGTTCAATGGTAAATCTTACTTAGCTAAACCAGTTGATCACAATGGAGATCTTTACACTTACAAAGAAGCCATGAAAGATATTAATTCAAAGCTTTAGACAGAAGCTATGAACACTACAATGAAGTCTATGAATATTAATTCAGTCTAAGAGCTTATGGACCTTCTCGAATGGGTAAAACCTATAGGGTGTAAATGGGTCTATAAGAGAAAAATATGTGCAAACAGGAAAGTGGAAACCAATTAGCTAGTCTAGCAGCAAAGGGGTACATGCAAAAGGAAGGAATCGATTACGAGGAAACCTTTTTCCCTATAGCAATGCTTAAGTCCATCCAAATTCTCTTGTTCATTGCTGCCATTCTCGATTACGAGATTTAGTAAATGGATATCAAGATAGCCTTTTTGTGTAACGCCTGTCTAATTCTATGTAACGGATTATGTTATGAAAATGACGATGTTAAATGTTTTATTTATGATATGTGTTATGATATATGATAGATGGTACTAACCATTTTATTCTAAGTGTTATGACAGGTGACGCTCGCGTGGAATTGATGTGCTCAAATGTTCATGTCATTAATGTTATATGTTTAATTATATTTTTATTGATAATTAAATGTTACGAATGATTTTTGTATTTAAGGGCAGATCGGTAGGCCGGACCATTCAGTTTGACAGGCCGAAATGATCCCCTTCGAAAAGCAAGCCAATGAGATATCATCGGTAGGCCGAACTTCAAAGATCGGCAGGCCGATGACAGCTGACAAGTAGTCAGCAGAAATTTCACAAAAATTGTGATAAGGTTGAATTTGTGATAAGGATAATTTATTTTGAATAATTAACATAATTATGGGATAATTTGTTTAATTTTGGCAATGAAGCAATTGACTTTTGATTAATTTGAATTAATGGATAAAGTTTTCCCGTTTTACAAAGGCAAAATATGGCAACTTGAACCGTTCTTGGAAGTTTTGACTTTTACTCTCTCAATTCTATCCTATCACACGAATTATGCCTTACAATTAATCAGAAAATTCTGATTTGTATTAAGAGGATAAGTTTTTCCTTATTTTTGAATTTCATTTTTTACCATAGTAAAAAAAAAAATTCTCTCTCTCTCTAATTCTCTCTCTCGATTTTTCTCTCTTCTTATCACTTTTTTTTTTCTTTCTTCTTCCTCTCAAATTTCCCTGTAATTCTTTGTTAAAATATTTAAAATTCCTTTGGCGTTAATTCAAGGAGTTTTGAAGATTGAAGAAAGTCGTTTGAGGTAAAGGCTTATTTTTGAAATTTTTCTCTTTAACCGACTGCTATATTTTCGTCTAGGAATATCTTCTTGCTCTAAAATTTTTATATATTATTTATGCATGTGTTATGTGATTTTCCTCCAAGTTTCACATTATTTTGATTTTTCAATAAAAAGTTATGGATTTTCTCCTCTCCACCACTCACAGTAAATCGTTGCTGACTGTTTATGTTGCACAAATGTATGGTTGTTATTTTTAACGCAAATGAATGTTTTATTACACGAAATTTGGTGGACATACTTATATATATGTTAAGTAAAGGACTGGAAAATCTGATAATGATTTGTTATATATATTATGAGTTATGGAGTCTTTATGGATGCTAGGTATTTAGGTTGTTTAAACAGTAAATTTGTTAAACTATTATTGTGTAAAGTTTTTGTATGATTATATAATTTTATTTGGAGATGAGAAATTTTATGCTACTGTAGGTATATGTTAAAATGATATCATATGAATTTTGAGGTTAAAATACATTTATTTTAATTGTTTAAGAATAATTATTGCATGTAATTCTTTGATTGAACTGTTGATAGTTATTTTTGACTTCAAACATTTTTTTGAATTGTACGAAATTTATTTTAAGATAATTTTTGGTTATGATGAAGTTTTTAGTGTTTATTGCATGCAGGATTTTATGGATTTATTTTGGGATGTTAATAATTTATTATGTGAATGCTTGTAGGGAATGCTCACTGTTTTGTTATTGCTGGCAGTTTTGAAAGTGAATGCTATGTGATTTATTTAAATTACTAAATGAAATTTTTATGACTAAAGAAAAATCATGGTGATAGGTATATATGTTATCTATGTTCCTGCCAATTTTGGTTCTCAAATTATATTTGAATGTAAAGTTTTTAATTTTTAATTTCATGGAGGTCAGAAATATTAGTATGCTGAAAGTGTTGTTCTAATGTTTTAAAGTTAGTAAATATGTTATAAGTTTATGTTTTCAAGAAATGTATGTATGTATGATGTTATGGATGTTAAGTTATGGTAATTAA
>CAMOHE010055241.1:0-15200 GCA_946598075.1 Artocarpus hirsutus
AGGAGACAGGAAAAACAGGTTGCAGGCCAGTTGAAACACCCATTGAGCCGAATCACAAGCTCGGAGAAGCTGTTGATGATGAACTGGTGGACAGAGGATTGTATCAAAGACTTGTTGGGAAGTTAATCTATCTTTCACATACAAGACCTGATATAGCTTATGCCGTCGGGGTTGTGAGTCAATACATGCAAAACCCAAAAGAAGTCCATCTCCAAGCGGTCAATAGAATTCTTCAATACTTGAAGTCGAGTCCCGGACGAGGATTACTCTTCAAGAAGGGAGCTAGTATGAACTTAGAAGTGTACACAGATTCAGACTATGCGGGATCAATTTCAGACAGGAGATCAACCTCAGGCTATTGTACATTTCTGGGTGGAAACCTAGTCACATGGAGGAGCAAAAAGCAGCCAGTAGATCAAGTGCAGAGGCAGAGTTTCGTGCCATGGCTCTAGGAATTTGTGAATTGTTATGGTTGGGAATAATTCTAAAGGATCTTGGAATTTCAGTTGAAAAGCCGATGAAGTTGTATTGTGACAACAAATCAGCCATCAATATTGCGCATAATCCAGTACAACATGATCGCACTAAACACGTGGATATAGATCGACACTTCATAAAAGAGAAGCTTGATAGTGGACTAATATGCACTCCATATGTCTCTACAGGAGGACAATTAGCAGATGTACTAACAAAAGGATTAGCCAACCACACATTTCAGAAGATTATCAGCAAGCTGGGAATAGAAAACATTTATTCTCCAACTTGAGGGGGAGTGTCGGAGAATATTGAGTGATTCTAAGAATATTGAGAAATTATGTCAGAGAATATTGAGTGATTCTAAGAATATTGAGTAATAATTTCTTGATTTAGTCAAATGTATATCTTTATGATCTTGTACCATATATAGGCTGATTTGATTAGGATTATTTTTTATTAGGATTATTTTTAGGGATACAATTGTATCCTATCTTGCTTTCCTTTTATGTTCTTATATTTTTGGCCTATAAATAGGCTGCTGTAATATGCTGAAGATGAATAAGATCATTGTCTAATTCCCAATCTTTGTGATAGATTGGATTGGCATGTTTATAGATTGGTTTTGGATTGGGAAAGTTCTAATCCAATATGTATGGAGTGGATTACAGATTGACCCCTAATCCGTGTAATCTGATCCCTGAACACCCCCAACTAGCAATGCAGCCAATATGCAGCTGGAACATAGTTCGATTCTAAAGCATTTGAACCAAACTTTTCTGCAATATTTCTATGTGCTTTGTGCCTGACTGCTAATAGATCCCTCATCCTTAGCACACATACGCATGCCCACACGCAACCATAAAAGGGGAAAAAAGGTTAGTATGAAAACTGAAGGTCGTATAACATACCTTTCCAGAAGCAGTATTGAATTCCTTCTGTTGATAGGCCTAGTAGACAGAGATACTATATTTGTTAGTAAATTTAACATTTCCATTGGCATGATGTCATGATCATGTGGTAAATATTTGTAGATTGGTCTTTCTGTACCTTTAAAAATTGTTGTTACTGAGGTTCCAAAGTATACTGTCCGTCTTGGCAAATTCCATATCCATTCTCTAGGAACATCGATTGGATTGAGACTAGAATCATGGTCTGCGAACACCTGCAGGGTGATATAACTTTCACTGGTTTTAGAAGTGGACAAAATAATAAATGCTTTATTGTCAGACGAGGGTGAACAAATCATATCTCTTTATATGTTAATGCTTTCGGTAGATCATAACTTATGCATCTTAAGCAACCAATTTGAAAAAACTCAACTTGAATATAAAATCTATGAGCTTGAGCAGAACTGTAAATTAAGCCTATATCAGAACTGTATAGGACATAAAACAAAGAACTAGGGAGGAAAACTTACCTCATTAACTTGAAAGTATGTGCCATTAAGTGGAAAGCTTCCTCTCATTGCTGTTCTACAAGGTATCTGGCACAAGTCAATACAGGCTTTAGTAAGCAACAGATAGTAATCTACCTCCTTTTGCTTCTTTTTAAAATTCATCTGCATATCGTCAGTTATGATTTTTCTCACCAAAATTGTCCCTCTGACTGTTCGTGAATTAGCTTCTCTCATGCTACTACATGAAAAGCATGTCTCATCGTTACACAATTTGCCTGGTTCTTGAGAGCCGCAACTTCTTTCTGATGGTAGAATTGAATTTGCAGTTTCACCTAGTAATGTGTGTTAAAAGAGAAGCTTAACCTATTAGCAAAATGCAGTTTTGTCTTTAATTTTTCGTAGCTCATGAACAAACCCTTGGCACAAATTTTTTTGTCTTTATTTCTACTTATTCGTACACAATACCAAATTGCATGCTATGATCTCAACAATATATCTCATATTTCCTTAAATACTTTGGATGATATTAGTTAATTCCCCCCCTTCCGCCACATGTCATGACCTCAACAATATATCTCATATTTCCTCTCCTTTTATATATTAAGTGAAATGGTTTTTAGTTACCATACAATTTCAGCAGTATTCTGCTTTTTGTTTACCTGGCTTCCATATAGCAAGAAGATACGGGCTTGGGTCATCAGGTTCTCTTCTATTAAGCTGTAAATTTCAAATTAATGCTGAGGTGAGAATTGTAAGGCTGATATAATTCAGATGAAAATTTAGGGATGCAAATTAACCCACCCGTTCCAGTAGAGGATGTGAATCTGGAAGTTCGTACCTGCATTGGATCAAAATGTTGTGGTGTTATACATATCGTATTTTTCTAAAAGTACTCTAAGTGGCTACAACTTTAACTACCTAGTTGAACAATATGAACCAGTAGAAGTGATTATAAGGAATGAAATGTAGAGATTATTGCTGAACTAAAAGTTTCTGCACGGTCTCAACACTGACTTCAGTTTAGTAGAACTCTGTGGCCTAGATGGAAGTTGCAAAAAGTATGAATGTGCCATAGGAAGATACTTACACTTGGTGTTCTGTCCGAAGTCTACTGACATTCTTCAGTTTGGGTATAGGGATAGAGGCAACATCTGGAGTCAATGCAACTAAAGCCTTGGACATGTCACCTTCTTGGAGCTCCATGTTCTTTTGCATGTAGGTTTGCAAGTTTTCTGTGAACTCTTCCATATTCAGTTTTATAGTAGGGATCTCATCGGGATCTTCATAAAATGCATCCTCAATGTCACTTTGTGAGACCTCTGTGCATTCTAGTTCTGGTGTTGCGGGCTCCTCAATGATTGGTTCACAATTTCCAGTTTTGGAGCCACCTTCTTTAACTAAGTCATTCTCCGGCAGAGGTAATGTCATAGGATGGATGACAACAGTAGGGGGCTTCTCTGTTGGGATAGGAACAGTTGAACTCACAATACCTCTCTCTTCTGGTCCTGGTAGGGCTAGTCTTGCACTGCATTTAACATGGTTGATGTCATACTAACCATTGATAAATGTCACATGCACTGACAGGGTTGATTTGAGAAGAACGGATATTTCTATCCTAAAACTACATTCATAGTGAACTTGGCTGTGTATATTCTTCATTTTCAATTCATCTTGCATTATTAAATCTGAACGAAGATACTTATTTTCATTTAGTTAGAATATAAAATTATTGTTACCTCATAAAATCCAAACCAATAAGCTATTGTTGCGTCCTAATATCCTAGGCAATAAGCTCAACACTCTTGATTCATTTATCGATTTAAGGAAGTTTTGTTGTTAAAATAAAACGGTTTGGAGGTTTCAAACATTCTCATAGGGGCCTATTTGTTATAACTAAATTTGCTGCTGCATCATGGCCTTGGGCATGTTGTCGCTTGTGTTGTTTCTTGTAAATTCAATAACATTCTTTTAGGGGCCTATTTGTTATAACTAAATTTACTGCTGCATCATGGCCTGGCCTTAGGCATGTTGTCTCTTGTGTTGTTTCTTGTAAATTCAATGAAATACTAAAAATAATGAAATTAAATAGGTAACACAAATGTCTTTTCCCCCTGATTCTTTAATTTGTTGTCATTGTAAATAATGAACTGCCAATAATATATTTTTAATACACTTGATACCTCCATTTTTTTTTTTCAGAATTATCTACTAGTCTAACCATTTAAAAAACTTTCTGGTTGCAAACACATAACTAGGTTTGATGTTCCGCCTGAGAAAAATTTGAGGGTTATGGTTACTTAGTTTGTTTGTTAAGGTGCATTGTGGAGGCAGTATACATAGTAAGTGCAGAGGCATTAGCATGTACACCTTGCAAAAGCACTTGCGAAGTGTCTGCACTCTCCTCTCATTGGACATGCATTACAATTTGGTTCTCTCTTCGTGCAGAAGACCTGCATGTGTATGTATATAAAAAGGTGAGAACTTTTTTTCCCCCTTGGTTTACTAATTATAAGTTATATTTGTAGTCAAATGGAATATCATATGCAGAAATGACAGGTAACCTACCTTTCCAAATGTGATCATCTGGTAGTGTAGCTCATATCTGTAGATAGTCAAGAACAACTTTAATGGAAGGTAAAAGAGGTAAAAGAGTTCATTCAAAACTAAATTTTTGACTTGTACAACTTTATTTTAACATGAACATTTTGAAGGAATATGGATTTACAGTGTTCGTTGGTCAAGTTTGCATAATCTTGGCCACAGATACTTTTGAATTGACTCCAGCATGGGGTATCTGTAGAGGACTATAATCAGAATTTTCTATCATAAGATTTAATTTTTATAGATAGAACACATACAGTTCTAGAAGGTGTAATTGAAGCGACTCAGGAAGTGGTTGGAGGGGGACCCAGCCCAGTCGTACTGCTATTCTTCCAACATTTGTGTCGACCTTCAGGAAAATAGAAATGCAATAGGTTGGCTTAGCAAGAGAGGGAGAGAGATCGTGAGAACAAGAACAAGAGCAAGACTGTCCTAAGCTTTCTTTCCGCTTAGCTATTATGTAACAAATAAACAGCCAAATAGAACTTACAGGGAAAGCAAGATGGTGGAGTGTTAGAAGCCGCACACACTCCACGCTTTTCAACCCTATTCCTCGTATGCTTAGCAAGTAATCCCTGCAGTTGAATCATTCTTAGAGAGAAAATATAGAGGCAATTATTTAAGCGTTTGCTATAAATAGTGTTGTCTCTTGTGTATTTGTTTGACCTGTAATATTCCTAGGAAACTAATATATTTGGAATAGCTTACTTTGCTTGATCTGGTGGAACATCTCTTAACCATTCGAGATCAATGCTTCCATGTTCTCTAACCAGCCTGTTTAGGAATTCCTGCAATATTGGGTAACCAATTTCATATTCAAGGAGCCTCGACTTATTCCTTTTTGTTCCTATCATAGGGCCATCTGAAGCCTATCTTAGCAGCTACGTCGAAATGATGTGGAATAAGATTGGACAAACCTGGATTCGTTCTGCTAACATGTTGTTCATCCCTCGTTCTTTGATGGCATCAGATATTTCATTAACATTAGCATTTCTAACTGCTTCATAGTCAATTGAGTCCATTGTGTCATTTCCTCTTTCCCGTTTTTTACCATCACTCTCCACTTTCTTCCTCAACTTGTCCCAGTTAATTTCATTCTTTTTCTGACTCTCGGAATTTCCTTTTTTGGCTTTTGACATTTTTGTGTTTGCAGCTTCAGAAGCATAATTAGAAGAAGTTTGCTTCTTTAAATCTGGCTCTGCCAATCTGTTTTCTTTGTGCATTTGCATGCGTACTGCAGAAATACTATCTCCAGCTTCAAAAGTTTTTTCTGTGAGGTTATTGAATTTTGGGACGCTCTCCATTGTTGCATTCTGCATTTTGGTGTGTGCTTCTGCAAGTTGTACAGGTTCTGTTGATGAAGTGCCTTCCAAGTGGAATATATTGTTCCTCTCATGCTGATAACTGCCGGAAGCATTTTGATGATTGTGTCCAATGTGGGGTACAGTTTGAGGAATGCCATTGCCTTGTTTGTTTGTTAAGAACATACTTAATAATGCATAAGGGTCAGCTGTTGGTGTTTCTCGGGACCTACACTCTCCATTCAGTTCATTGGTGGAAATACCAAAATTTCCAGCTGATTCTCCAGTTCTTGAGCTCTTTAAAACAGCCTCTAGTCCCTTAGCAGATCTGGGAGCAGTTGAACGCCAAGAGGATGTGCTTTCTTCGCTCAAGTTTTCATAGCACCATATTTGGGGTACTCTAGAGTCATTTATAATGTGCAACTTATTACTTTCAGAATGGCCAGCTTGTTGCATGTATGGATAGTCGGGATTGTTTGAAGGGAAATCAAGATGTTTCATTGCATCAGATCTCGACTTAAGCTGGTCATATTCTACAAGCCCATGCTTGGACTTCTCATTCAATATTGTACGTCCATTTACATGGCTGAAAACTTTCTGAACTGAGGTCATCTTTTCCAGTTGTAGGTAATGTGTTGAGGATGAAAGTTGAACGTTACTAGGTTTGCATGAAGCACAAGGATCTTCTGTTTCTGAGTTGGAGCCGGAGCAGGATCTTATTCCACCACTAACTTGAGTGATTGTGGAATCAAAAGAATCTTGGGACAACATGAATTCTTCATCCAAACTTTGACTTCGTGCCTCTATCAGGCTCCTTTTGGTCCCTCTGTTATCACTTTCCCACTGGTTTTCAGAAGACTCATGGGGTCTAATATTTGGGTTATTGATTGGCTCACTTAATACTTCACGCCATTTGAAGGTGTCATCTGGAATTAGCATTGAGATTGGTGCTTGTCTATCTATCATGTTTGTTTCAGCCTTGTCTTGTGCCCTACAGCTCCTAAACTTGATGGGAAATCGAGCTGCCAGAGACATGAAGGCAGAGCTGCAGAGGGCAAAGAAAAATAAGTGCATGTTCATGTCATGTGCCATTGGTCAAAAACTATTCCAAACTGCTTGGGTTACCTTGAAAGATGGTCTGACACATTCTGAGTAAGGAAAACTCCTATCACTGAGTCAACAACAGATCCTTTCCAAGGTGAGAAACGTCTATCTCCTGCAAACAGTAATATTGCATTAGTTGCTGAAATCTGTATTTTCTAAAAATATCTTTACATTACTCCACTTGAAGAATCTTTTTGATGAATTGCTCATTTTTGTTCTTGGTACTCATTGAGGACATAATATACCATTCATCTGTTGGAACTGTGATTGTGCACCTTGAGGTTTATGTGATCTTTTGACAAACTTTTGAAGTCTTTGCATGAATTTTGATAGATTCTAATTAAATATTTGTTCAGTATAACGTCGAATACCATTTTATTTGTTGCACGTTGAAGGATTTTAAACAGAATGCAAATGACGATCATGCTCGGTTTTGGGTGCTATCTACTCTGCTTTTTGAGCACATTTGTATGCAGTTTAAAGTAGTCTTTTGTATCTCATACGTTTATTTGTCAGTTTTGTGTTTACACAAGTACCTGAACTTCTGGACAAGATTTATTATTTAATGTTCATTTTAAAGTTACCTCGAACATATAAAACATATAAAGTACCATGATAAAACATATTGATGATAGTATCATTAAGTCTGTCAGAGTGAAAATATTTAGAGCTGAAAGTATAAGATAGGCACCTTGAACAAGGTGCATACGTGCAATGAAAGAATCAACACGCCCACGAAACACTTTCCTTTCCTCTTCCCACCGCTTTTCCTTTTCCTTATCTGTTCCTCCCAGGTCTTCGCTTCCCTCCTTGCCCATCAAAAGATTCCAAATCCTGTTTGTTTCTGGATCAAGATCCACTTTAGGACGTGGTTTACGTTTCTTAAGAAATTCCAACCCATTATAAGGAACAACTGCTCCATCTCCTTTATACAGGACAAGTGCATTTTGGTCTTGCTTTTGTAATCCATTGCTGCTTCCATTGAGGTTGAGCCTCTGAAGTCTATATATGATCTCATCCATTGATATTGAAATTTGTTTTGTCTTAGGACCTGCATCAAATATTTGATATGTTGTGATGATATGCGAGTAGAATATGTATAATTACCAAGCCTCAAATATCGCCATTTAAATGCTTCCCAATAAGAAAAGTACCTCTTCTTTTCGGCGAGGGCCCCCGTAATTTCTCAGCTTTTAATGAAGCTGATTTTAGTAGAGGAGCTCCCACAGTCTGTCTCTTTTCTGACATGCTATTGTAGCATGTTTGAAATGTTTGGCCAATTCCTGGTCCAGTGGATCTTTCTTTAAGGGCTGGTATGTGTATGAGATGTTTACAGTTCTCAATTGTGGTTTGTGCGGAAAAGCTTTCAACTGGATTCAGCCCCCTGGTAGAGCTTGTCCTTTCTATGTGAGAATGTATCCTGGATGAAATTTTCTGATTCAGTGAATTTTGCCCAGAAGCCATAGGATAAACATACCTGTTATTGGTAAATTTGGTCCCCCGCTTGTTTTCTCTGTCCATAACTCTGCTACTTTCGAGATAAGAATTCAAAGTTGTGCAATTTAGTCTTGATGTCTGTTCAATTGGATAGGCATTTTGTGGTCTTTTAGCTTCAGCCTTTCCTAAACCCCCATCAGCTCCTTTGCCACTAGAAGGCGTGTTTTGGATGTCTCTGTAGTCACCCCCAATTTTATTTTTCTTATGAGTTTGAGGAAATTCTGTGAGCAGGGTATGGCCGTTCCTCTGACATTCATCCACCTGCAATGTTTCCTCATACAATGATGAACCCACGTGATTTGTGGTTGATCGGTACGCGTGTTCAGTGGTTTGAGAATGCTCTCTTTTTGATCCCCTTGCTTCGTAGAATTTGGATGGAGTCGTTGATGCTTGCTGAGGCATAATCTGCATCACCAGTTTAATCCTCTCAAGGTTTATCATTTGTTTAGCCCTCTCAAGGTTTTCATTATTGGCTTTTCCTTGAAGGCCCTCTTGGCCTGCTCCTTCTCCATGTGTTTGTTGCTGCATCATCAGTTTAATCCTCTCGAGGTTCATCATCTGCTTAGCCCTCGCAAGGTTTCCCTTATCAGCTTTAACTTGAAGTCCATGTGTTTGTTGCTGCGTCATCAGTTTAATCCTCTCAATTTTCATCATCTGTTTGGCCCTCTCAAGGTTTTCCTTATCAGCTTTTACTTGAAGGCCATCTTGGCCTGCTCCTTCTCCATGTGTTTCTTGCTGCATCATCAGTTTAATCCTCTCAAGGTTCATCATCTTAGCCCTCTCAAGGTTTCCCTTATCAGCTTTTACTTGAAGGCCATTTTGGCCTGCTTCTTCTCCATGTGTTTGTTGCTGTATCATCAGTTTAATTGTCTCGAGGTTAATCATCTGTTTAGCCCTCTCAAGGTTTCCATTATCAGCTTTTCCTTGAAGGCCATCTTGGCCTGCTCCTTCACCATGTGTTTCTTGCCGCGTGAGAGTGTATTTATCTGCCATTCTGTTTTTCCATTGATCAGCATTAGAATTTATTTCTGGTTTCCCAGTCACGTAAAAGTGTTTCGATCGCATGTCCTGTGTTGAAGCTAATGGGGCAAGAATTGCTTGCCCGTCAGGTGACATTTGACTCATGAAATGTGCACCACTGCCCATCTTTCCTGGAATCTGGTTTTCTACCATGAAGCTCTTAGGTAAGCCACTCTGTACCAGTGACGTTCCAAGGGCATGATTAGTTCCATTAAGCCGTTCCATGGCTTGATAGTCCCCGATTATACTTTTAGTGCCTATATTCATGTTCTGAACCTCTTGCTGTGCGGCAACATTATTGTGGGTTTCATTGCCTGTCTTTTCCAAATCAAAATTTAAGACTCTCTTGCAGGTTTTTTGGCCTGTTTCAATACCAGGGTCTCTTGTCTCCCTCGTAATATCCACCTCTTGAGCTGTTAAATCCTTTCGAGCATTTTTGCGTACATATTTCCTCTTTTCTGGAAGGTTCTCCCCAGACGGTGTGTTTTTAGGCTGTGCAGGCTTTCGAACCCTTCTAGGCTTGCCTTCTACAATTACCTTGGGCCTGTGTTTCTTGCGTTTGGGAGGTTTCTGCTGTGGTGTCTTGTTCAGATCAATGCCTAGGTCAATTTTCTTGTCAGAGTCTGTCAATTCCTTCTGTGCTGTAGAAATGGCGGTTGATGATGAGTCCCCTATATTTTGCAAGAGTTCTTCACCATGTTGAATTGCCTCCTCTCCCGTATACTGAACTAAATTCCCCAGCCTGTCCTTTTCCTGATTTGTGCTTTCAACTACTGTAGACATCAACATTGCAGAACATTGTTCTTCCAGGTTTGCGGCTTGATCTGGTGTCACTGGTGTGAAAACAAGCGGAGTTAGTAGCATTTGTGAGAGCATCACAATTTATGCTTAGTGAGGAGTTTGAATCATAGCTTGGCCTGGAAGGTATGCAGAAAGCATCCGTAGAGAGATAATTTTGTTTGTGAATTTATTGATGGATAGTGAAAATGCAAACTCACAAGGTAAAATAGATTGTTCGGTTTGAATTTCAAAGAAGCAGCATTACGCTGTCTTTTGGCAGTGCTATAATTTTGTGTTTCGATCTACATAAAAATATTGACCAAGCCCATCTTAAGAACAAAAATCTCATTTTATTATTTTCAACTTGTTAAGAAGAAATTTTGGAAAAATTAATAAAATGGAATGCTCATTGCTAACATGGAAATTCTCTGATTCCATTATCAATACATTAAGAACACAAAAGTGCTTTTGAGTGTTTGGATACTAAAGGGAGGCTGGTTATCTTGATTGTGAAACTAAAGGGAGACTAAGCATCTTAAACGACTTAAATCAGACAAGATTATTGTTGCAAACTAGAAGAGAATTATCTCAAAATTTTCATTCAGAAACTTCTTATGTTAAGGGCTTTCAAGGATAATATGTCGACCTGCAAATGCTCCATGACAGTTTGATTATTTCGGATGGCAATTTATTTCATTTTCTCTTACATTTTGTCAAGGAAAAATGAGTCTTTTGTTACCTAAATCCAGATTCCAGGTGTAGTTAGCAGAAGTAAACTGCAATAGTGATGTTTTTTAAGCCAAAAAAAAAAAAAAAGAAAAAAACATATGAAAAAAAAAAAACCACAATACTAATAATAAATACAAAAAAGAAATACTTTCACTGGAGTCTCTTGGGTGAGCTGTACCATTATCTACCGGGTCTGAAGCTGAACGCTGAGTTCCTTCCCTGAGCAATAAACCAGCAGGGTTGGAACCAATCCAACTTTTCCCAACTTGACAACGTGCGCTGGCAATTTCAGGTCTAGAGCTTGATTCTGAATTAAAACCATCTGATGAGCTGCAATCTCTTCGGAAGTTGCTCATTTCAGGTGGCAGAGTTGGCATTAGAGGTCGCTCTGCTGCCACTTGTACATCTTTCCTCAGCGTTCTGTTTGTGGAGGCAACCAAATCTGAATTACCCGCTTGTTGCAACAGCTGCATAAATGAGATATTGTTCCAATCTTCACTCTCATCAGGCAAAGAGTGTTGTTGATAAGAACCAGCAATGCCATTGATATTTGGATTTCCATCGTACTCGAACCGCACAGGAAGTCGACCCACTTGTGGATTTGTATTGAAAGTTTGAGCCAAGAAATTATAATTTGGTGCTGGTTCTAACCAATTCGCCAAATCCAGTACTTGATTCTCATTTGGGTTTTCTAGGACTGAATTGGATCTCATCAAAATGGGTGGCTTCTCTGGTGTTGCTGGCATCCAGGAGCTCTCCATATGAATCTCCTCCCCCTGTGGAATCGAAAACACACCTTGGAAATTCATTCTGGAATTTGGTTGAGAAAAAAATCCCAAATCGTTTTCCCTCTCTTTTTCTAGTTCCACCTTCCTGGGTTCATCCTAATCCTCAAGCAGCTGAATTTCACTAGCGACATGCCAAAAGCCGAGCGTCTTCTGCTTACCCTTCTGTTCTTTAACCTCATTGCCTGAACCTGCGAGACATGTTAAAGAAAACCCGTTTCTCAGCAAAAGAGGAAACCTGGAAGAGAAAAAGAAAGGGGAAAAAAAACCCATTATGCGATTATTTGTGAGAATAAAAAAATTTTATTCAAACCAGATTTTTCTCAACAGCTTACACCAGCTAATACACTTTTCACTCCTGAGGGAAAACGTGGAACGCATGTATGGCAATAGAAACATATTTATGGCTTGAAAGTATTAATATTATTATTATTATTTACTTTGGGTGTATTAGAGAAACAGGAAAGCCCCTGAATCTGATTCAGATTGAGGGGTATAAATTGTATGGATTTAGATGGAAAACAAAATTAACACAAGGAAATCTCAAAACAATCTTCATTTTGGGTCAACACACATGAATTGAGTGGAAAATAATGAAATGCAATTTCAGGTTCAGCTCAGCTCACCGATCTGGCACTTTAGGAGGTGGGTCTCTCATAGAATTGGTCAATGCCGGAAAATTCTTGGTCAGTCTGTGCGGTGAAACAGACAGAGAAGAGGAGAGAGAGAAAGAGAGAAGAGAGACCAGAGAGAGGAAATTACGAAAAAAAAGAAGAAGAATGAACCAAATAGTAAATGTAGGCTATGCTTTTATTAAATAGAAATAAGATATATAAAAATAATGTACGGACTCAGACTTCACTGCTTACATATTTATAAAAGCACACGCGTCTTTCTAGTTTTGAATGAATCACTTCCAATAAATTGGAATCTCCTTTTGGTTGTCTTGCCAAACTTTACTGCATTTTGCATGAGAGTGCGTAAATGTACGTCTTGCGCCAACAGTGCCCAGTTCGTTATTGTTGTTACCGTTACTAGCTCTCATTTTATTTTATTTTATTTTATCCTATAAAAAGAAAAAAAAAAGTTAAGAACAGTTGCGAGTTATTCATATTTAATTTTAGATTCTGTGGACCTCATCCACACGAATACTATAAAGTTAATTGATTATAATTGTCAGAGCACTACTCATTTTTTTATTTTTTTTATTCTTAATTTTGCCCTTACAATTTATGTGTCATCTTTCATAATTGCCAAACAGAAAACTATATTCGTTTTTTTCTTGTCTTATTTGCTTATATTTTGAGTAAACTTTATTTTTTTTCACTGTATGATTTATTTTCTAAGCCCTGCACAGTGTAGTGTGTGTGGCTTCTTTTTTTTTTTTTTTTAAAATAAGCTTAAAAGGTGGGTCTGAAGATGCAAAATGATTGAGATATTTATGTTCACTGCCACAAAACAGTAGATTGATTTTTGTCATTTGTAAAAAAAAAATACACTATATGCTCATAAGAATCAAAATAAAAGTAGAATTATCAAAAACACAAGTAGCTTATGACAATTTTTCAATGAATTTTTTTCATAAGGCATATTTCAGTCTACAGTATAAAAAATAGCATATTTATAAGGCTCCCCAAAAGATTATATACCATCGCTACTGTTTGTTTTCTTTCCTTTTTTTAATACCCTATTATTAACATAAATTTAAACCTTACATATAGGTCTCTGAATTATGCATATCTTTTTCGTTTGCTCTGAATTAAATACGTTGCCTTTTTTTTCCCGGGATAGATTGCTTTTTTTTTTCCCCCCGGTGATGAGTAGATGGTGAGAAATTTATTATCTTGCCTTGCAAATAGAATATTTGCTGTTTATATTTTAGATTTTTCTTTAGAGTGGGTCTATTGACACTTTTTATTTTACTTTTACATACCCCTATTTAATAAGATCTCTTATTATTATATTATTTACTAATAAAATTACTTTTAAAGACAAAAGTATTTTAAAAAATACTTATTGCACACCCTATATTAAAAAAATCATTTCCTTCTAAAAAATTATTATGCCCCGCTTTTAATAAAAGAATAATGATAGATTCTAACATGAAAGAGTATGTGGTTTGTTTCTTATTCAAAATTTATTTTTTATTCAATTTCTATTGTTTCATATATAACAATTATAATTATATAAATCATTACAAATTGTCATTGCAAATTGTCTAATTTGTAAATAATTACAAATTGTATGTTTCAATATAGAAGCCACAGTTTAGTTTGACATAAAGAAATACAATATAAAGAACTACATTTCAATTCTCTTTCTTTTTAAGTGAAACATATACAATTTGTTCAATTATATATAAACCCTTACAATTCACTGCTGATTACAGTTTCCTTTCATGGAATCCATAGCTTGGTTTAATAAAAAGGAAAAAAAAAATAAAATTAAGGAAAAATTATCAGTTAATATATGAATTGAAAAAAAGTTTGCAAAAAATAAATATAAGTTTGTTTGGAAAGTGGATGGAAGAAGGTAAAAATAGTAATGCTATTTAAGAGTAGGGATTTTTTTTTTTTGGTATTTTAAGAGGGGTGTAACAAATGGAATGAAGGGTAGAATAAGAAAAGGTGTATGAAAAGTAAAATTGGGTGTGTCAATAGATGCACCCTTTACTTTATAGTAGATATGATAGAAAGTAATTACCCTTTTTCAAGTATAAAACCCCGTCTACATCTACACTATTATAAATCTACGTTTCAGTTATGAAGAGAGAAAAAGGCCCTTTATGATTGTTATAATCTACAGTTGTAGGGGTTCTTGTATGTTAAAATGTACAGTGTATTTGGGAACACAATCATTGTACATTTGAAAGCTTTACACTACAACTCATTTTTTTTTGACATTGTAGCGTATGAGAGCTTTATCTTATAGCAACAAAAAATCTTGATTGAAATTGACAATATCAAACACCCTAGTAATATTTTTGTGGTCTATTTTGGTGGTGTTGCAGCTAAGGTTAATCTATCTACGCCAGAGTAATAATAGTGAAACTGTGATCTTTTATATATATATATATATATGGGGGAAAATCTTTGATCTTTTTCGTTAAACTGATATAATAAATTTATTATCATAATTTTTTTATTTACTAATTATGTATTTATTTATAGGTTTTTATGTGTTCATACGTGCCCAACATTTTGCGTAGTAAAAAAAAGATTTTTTGATTGGAAAAAAATGTATATTAGGAAGTGAAGTATTTTTTTATTCAAATTAGGAAAATTAAATCATTGGTGAACAAAGAGGGAGATATTAGCAAGTTGATTAACTTTACTGAAAAAGAAAAAAAAAGTAAATTAAGGTTAGGCACTTAGCAAGTAAATTACTTGCTGCATATGCTACTTAGCATTTTAACCGGGGCATTGCTTAGTTCCTTTTATTATGAACGAAAGGATTATATTTTGGGGTTACTTTTGACATGGCGTACGAATTAGGGTTCCCTCATCCCCT
>CAMOHE010055241.1:15220-92567 GCA_946598075.1 Artocarpus hirsutus
TTTAATAAAAAGGAAAAAAAAAATAAAATTAAGGAAAAATTATCAGTTAATATATGAATTGAAAAAAAGTTTGCAAAAAATAAATATAAGTTTGTTTGGAAAGTGGATGGAAGAAGGTAAAAATAGTAATGCTATTTAAGAGTAGGGATTTTTTTTTTTTTGGTATTTTAAGAGGGGTGTAACAAATGGAATGAAGGGTAGAATAAGAAAAGGTGTATGAAAAGTAAAATTGGGTGTGTCAATAGATGCACCCTTTACTTTATAGTAGATATGATAGAAAGTAATTACCCTTTTTCAAGTATAAAACCCCGTCTACATCTACACTATTATAAATCTACGTTTCAGTTATGAAGAGAGAAAAAGGCCCTTTATGATTGTTATAATCTACAGTTGTAGGGGTTCTTGTATGTTAAAATGTACATTTTGGTGGTGTTGCAGCTAAGGTTAATCTATCTACGCCAGAGTAATAATAGTGAAACTGTGATCTTTTATATATATATATATATATGGGGGAAAATCTTTGATCTTTTTCGTTAAACTGATATAATAAATTTATTATCATAATTTTTTTATTTACTAATTATGTATTTATTTATAGGTTTTTATGTGTTCATACGTGCCCAACATTTTGCGTAGTAAAAAAAAGATTTTTTGATTGGAAAAAAATGTATATTAGGAAGTGAAGTATTTTTTATTCAAATTAGGAAAATTAAATCATTGGTGAACAAAGAGGGAGATATTAGCAAGTTGATTAACTTTACTGAAAAAGAAAAAAAAAGTAAATTAAGGTTAGGCACTTAGCAAGTAAATTACTTGCTGCATATGCTACTTAGCATTTTAACCGGGGCATTGCTTAGTTCCTTTTATTATGAACGAAAGGATTATATTTTGGGGTTACTTTTGACATGGCGTACGAATTAGGGTTCCCTCATCCCCTGTCATAAGGGGAAAAGAAAACGTAAAAGGAAATAAATGCACCAATGAGGAAAAAATAAAAACTTGACTTTTATAAAATATTGGTCGTTTGAACAAGTAATAAAAGTATACATTTTTCAGGGTAAAAAAAAATAAAGAAAAAGTAGATATTTCTTTAATTTCGTTATAAAGAAAAATAAATTACTGGAGAGGAAAAACAACAAAGAAAATGCAATACAAACTAATAATGTAATAAAACCAAAATAAAAAAAAGTCGATACAAGAGGGTTTTCCTTTTTTTTTTTTTTTGTTTTCGATATTTTAATTTTTACTTTTTTGAGTTAGAAGAGGATTGGACACCAACAATTTACGGCAAGGTTAGAACAGTAATTACATACGTGCGTCCAAAACATTGGTGCTTTTAGCGTGTAATACGGCCTATCCCTCGTCTCCGATCACGACCTATGGCATTTTCATACCAATCAATTAAATGATACCGTGTGAGTTACTACAAGGCAGGTTTTGCAAAAAATTTGCCCAAAATTAGAGTAATTTACGACTCTAGTCCCTTAAGTCTTTAATAGAATATATTTTGGTCCTTTTTTGTTAAATTTTGACAAAATAATCCCTAAACACTCAAACAATTAATAATTAGGCCCCTTCCATCAACTTTTGTTGAGTTTTTTAATAGATTATTGCATCTGAGCGCTCTTTTTCTTAAGTGAAAAGACCAAAATAACCTCAACCCAAAACAGCTCAAACCTTGATTATTTTTTAGTCAATCTATCTCTGCTGCCTACCATCTTGTTCAGCCGCCTCTCTACCCAATAACAAAATCATCACCCAAATAGAATCACATAACCAAACAAAATCTTAATTTAACCATATGGTGAAAAAAGGTAGACAAAAACAAAACAACGTTTGCTGTGAATTGTGATGTATGCACAATTCAAGCGGTGGAGTGTCTTAATATCGTCTTCTTGCTAAAACCCAATTAATCTAATGAAAAAAATTTAAACAAATTCATAGAAACCAAGTGGAGAAGATTTTTTCGGTGAAAAAAATGGTGGTCGGAGGTTTGTGGAGAGAATCGCCTAATGTGAACACCACACCACCTGTAACATCCCGAAGTTAATTAGATGTTATTAGAATATAAAATGGTGGATTAGTGTGCCATAATTAGTATTTTAAACCTAACTTGATAATCTTGTGAAATTTCTAAAATTTTGCTATTTTATTGTTTTAATAATTTTAATTACTATTCTAAATTTTTAATAAAATGATTTGTTAAATACCAAGTAGCTTTTACTTAAAAACAGTGCGTTGTTGCACACGGTTTTGTGCAACTAATTTTCTCCTTCTTCCTCTATTTATTTCACCTCCCTCTCTCTCTTTCACTCATTTTCTCTCTCTTCTCTCTCTCTTCCTCTCTCGGTTTCACTCTCTCTCTCATTCTCTCTTAAAAATTCAATTTCAAGCCTCGGGATTGTGAATTGAAGGCTCGGGAACGCGATTGAGCAACCACAAACTCGAATCAAAGCTTAATCCAAGGTTAGTTTTTAAAATTTTTAAACTTTTTAAATTTTTCAATTTTTCTTGCATTTTGAAATCTAAGCTTTTCTAAGCTTAAAAAACTTCAATCTAGGTTAGATGAACTTAGATTAGCTAGGACATAAACTTTGTTTTATCAAAAACGGATTTAAATCAAGATTTTTTATTTTTCTCAAAATTTTCTCATCTTCGGATTTTTCCAAAAATCTTGTTTAAAACTTGTTTTAATGCATTGAAAAGTGATCTACTATGTTTTTCTATTTTTTATGATTATTACCCATGCCTGAGAATTGAGAAAACATGTTAGAATTGAAGATTTGGGCTCGGGGAGGCCTAGACCTGTGCCTGGAAAATTCTAAAATTTTTCCAGATTGACAAGTCGAACTTTGTGTTTGGCAGGTCGGATTCAAGTGTTCGGCAGGCCGGATTCATCCGACCGGTAGGTCGAACCTGGAAAAGTTCGACCGACTGGACTTGGACCTCTTGCAGGCCGAACTGCATAGTTCGTTCGATCAAACCAGGGCGACCGGCAGGCCGACCGGACATGATGAAATTTTGTGATTTTTCACCCGTTTTTACTATTTTGAACCCCCATTGAAATTTCAACTTTATAAAATGATTTTATAAACCTAAATGGCACACTAGGATACCATGAGATAATTTAGTAACATAGAGAATATCACGCTAGATACTAATAGACCTAATTTTCATGTAAGGTTGTACGTGGATCTATAACACCCCGAAGTTAATTAGATGTATTAGAGTGTTAAATGGTGGATTAGTGTGCCATAATGAGCATTTTAAATTTAATTTGATTATTTTGTGAAAATTAAGTAACCTTGTGTTATTTTACTCTTTTAATAATTTTTAATTATTCTAAATTATTTTTAATTGTTAATTTAAATTTCAATGAAAAATTTTAATTTGAAAACAGTGTGTAGTTGCACACAGTCTTGTGCAACCACTTTTCTCTCTCTTCTTCTATTTATTTCATTTCCTTCTCTCTCTTCCTCATTTTCTTTCTCGCTCTCTCTCTCCCCTCTCTCTCTCTCGGTTCCTCTCTCACTCTCTCAACCTCTCTCTAAAATTTTGAACAAAAATTTGATTTCAAGCATCGGGTTAGTAGATTGGAGGCTTGGGAACTCGATTGGACGATTTCAAATTTGTTTTAAAGCTTTGATTCGAGGTTAGTTTTTTTAAAATTCAAAAGTTTTTTTCTATTTAAAATTCAAAGATAGAAGCCATAGTAGATTGGGAACGACCGAGGAATATGGTAGAGATTCGCAGCTTCTTGGGACTTGCAGGATATTTTAGGAAATTCATGAAGGACTTCTCGAAGATAGCAGCGCCGTTAACAAGAATGATTAAAAAAATGTCAGGTTCGAGTGGAATAAAGAATGCGAGTTCGCCTTTCAAGAATTGAAGAATCGGTTGACTTCAGCACCAGTGTTGATCATCCAACAGTGACGAGCCGTACGAGGTTTATACAGATGCGCTAGGACGTGGACTTGAATGCGTGTTGATGTAACAGGGACGCGTGGTAGCGTATGGATCAAGACAGTTATGACCTCACGAGTGGAATTACCCTACTCATGATTTGGAGCTCGTAGCGGTGATTCATGCATTGAAAATTTGAAGATGTTATTTGTTCAGGGCAACATTTCAGGTTTTCTCCGACCATAAGAGCTTGAAGTATTTGTTTACTCAGAGGGATTTGAATTTGAGGTAGCGGAGATGAATAGAATATATGGGAGATTATGATTTTACGTTGCAGTATCATCCCGGGAATGCTAATGTTGTCGCGGATGCACTTAGTCAAAAATCTTTAGGAATTCTCGCTTGTTTGGCTCTCGAGGATTGAAAACGGGATGCGACGGTAAGTGAGTTTGGTCTACAGTATTGCGAGGACTACGATTGTATTTCAGTGTATCACATGGAGACGACCCCAGCTCTTGTTTAGATGGTCAAGCAGAATCAGTGGCAAGACCAGCATCTTCAGGGAATCTAGATGCGAATTCGAAACGGGAAGCAGTTCGAAGAATGGAGGATACATGCAGATGGATCGTTGTACTTCAGGGAGCGTTTAGTGGTTTCAGCTATCACAAAAGTAAAGAAAGCGGTAATGGACGAAGCTCATAGGTCTCAGTTCGCCATTCATCCAAAGAGTACAAAGATGTATGGTGATCTAAAGAGGCAGTATTGGTGGAGAGGTATGAAGAAGGACGTTTGAGAATACATGGCCAAATGCGCTACTTGTCTTCAAGTGAAAGCCAAGCATCAGAAGCCAGCAGGTCAGCTTCAGCCACTTCCTATTCCAGGGTGGAAATGGGAGCACGTGACGATGGATTTTCTTACCGGATTGCCAAGGACGGAGCAGCGGCACGATGCGATTTGGGTCGTGGTCGATAGGCTAACGAAGTCAGCTCATTTCATTTTGTTCAAATCGACGTGTTCGAGGAGGATTCTTGGAGAGTTGTATATGCAGAATATAGTGCGATTGCATGGAGTTCCTTTGTCCATCACACCATATAGGGATACCAAATTTAATGCCAGGCACTAGAGGAGCTTTCAGGAGGCTATGGGCATAGATTTGAACTGCAACATGGCGTTTCATCCTCAGACCGATGGGCAATTTGAGCGAGTTATTCAAATTCTCGAAGACATGTTACATGCTTGTGCGTTAGACTTCGGCGGGAACTGGAAGAAATACTTGCATTTGGTGGAGTTCGCATACAACAATAGCTATCAATCGAGTATTGGTATGGCACCGTTCGAGGCACTATATGGGCGACCATGTCGATCGCCAGTGTGTTGGGCCAAACCGAAAGATAGAGTTATCCTTAGACCAGATGAGATTCGTGATAGCAACGAGAAGATTGTCGTGATTCAGGATTGATTAAGAGCAGCTCAGAGTCGACGGAAGAGTTATGCAGATAAAAGACGTTGACCTTTGGAATTTGAGGTTGGAGATTTCGTACTCTTGAAGGTATCACCTCGCAAGGGCATTTTGCAATTCGGAGTAAAAGGAAAACTCGTGCCAAGGTATGTTAGACCGTTCGTGATTACTCAACGTGTTGGAGTGATTGCGTATCGACTCAACCTTCCTACAGAACTTTGCATGTTCACGACGTATTTTATGTATCGATGCTTCAGAAGTGTCCACCAGAGCAGGATAAGATCGTTTCGTTTCAGGATGTGCAGATTCAGGAAGACAAGACATATGAAGAAGTGCCGATTCAGATCATCAACCGTAAAGTAATTAGTTTGCGTCGTCGTGAGATTTCGTTAGTCAAGGTTGTGTGGAAGCATCACGGGGTTGATGAAGCCACCTGGGAATTAGAATCTAGTATGTGGGAGCTGTATTCGCATTTATTTTGTTTTTGAATTGATTTGTAAATTTCGAGGATGAAATTTCTTTTAGGGGTGGAGAGTTGTAACACCCCGAAGTTAATTAAATGGTATTAGAGCATTAAATGGTGGATTAGTGTGCCATAATGAGCATTTTAAATTTAATTTGATTATTTTATGAAAATTAAGTAACCTTGTGTTATTTTACTCTTTTAATAATTTTTAATTATTCTAAATTGTTTTTAATTGTTAATTTAAATTTCAATGAAATAATTTGATTTGAAAATAGTGTGTAGTTGCACACAGTCTTGTGCAACCACTTTTCTCTCTCTTCTTCTATTTATTTCATTTCCTTCTCTCTCTTCCTCATTTTCTTTCTCGCTCTCTCTCTCCTCTCTCTCTCCTCTCTCTCACTCTCTCTCGGTTCCTCTCTCACTCTCTCAACCTCTCTCTAAAATTTTGAACCAAAATTTGATTTTGAGCATCGGGTTAGCAGATTGGAGGCTTGGGAACTCGATTGGACGATTTCAAACTCGTTTTAAAGCTTCGATTCGAGGTTAGTTCTTTTAAAATTCAAAAGTTTTTTTCTATTTTTCAAATTTTCTTGTATTTTGATTTTTGAGCTCGTTTGAGCTTAGAAAAGCTTTAATCTAGGTTAGAGTAACTTAGAATAACTAGAATTGAAACTTTGTTTGATCAAAAACAGATTGAAATCAAGATTTTTCATTTTTCGTCTATTTTCTCTATTTTTGGATTTTTGTGAAAATCTTGCTTAAATCTTGTTTTAATGAGTTGAAAAGTGTTTAATAATGTTTATTTATCAATTTTGATCATTATCCATGCCTGAGAACTGAGAAAAATAGGTTGGATTGAAGATTTGGGTTCGGGAGGCTGAGAACCTGTGCGTGGAAATTTCTGAAATTTCTCAGATCGACAGGCCGAAGTTGATCTTCGGTAGGTCGGATTCAAAGGATCGACAGGCCGGATTCATACCACCGGCAGGCCGAACCTGGAAAAGTTTGGCCGACCAGACTTGGTCATCCAGCAGGCCAAACTGTGCAGTTCGGCCGGCCGAACCAAGGGGACCGGCAGGCCGACCGAACATAACTTAAATTTTGTGATTTTCACTTGTTTTCATTGTTTTGAACCCTGATTGAAATTCTAACTTTATAAAATGATTTTATAAACTTAAGTAGCATACTAGGACACCATGAGACGATTTGGTAACTTAGGATACCTCGGGTTGGGTACTAATGAACTAAGTTACTATGCGTTTAGGATTTGTGCATGGATCCGCGGAGCTAACGTATAGCGGACCGGGATTACGATGCGGGACACCGACACTGATATCGAGGTAGGACTTCTACTCTTTTCTTTGGTAGCCCTATTTCAAAATGATTTAAGCCAATAATGGATTTTTATCAAATGTTTTTGATGAATGATTGAGAAATGTTCATAATGAACTTCATAAAGAATGTAAATGACTATATTCGGTAAACAGAGATTTTAATAATTAAAGAAAGATATATGGGCATGATGCCATAACAGAGATCGGGTCACATAGTGAACGACCTTGGGGGCAGGTCCCGAAACCCAACTGGGCCACTTCGGTGGTGAATAATTAGTTTGCCCGAGAGACTTAAAAAGGTACTCTTGACAAACTGTTTTCAATGAAATTTTAGTAAATGAAAATACTTATTTGATTTATTTAATTATTTATTTATTTAGAAAGTTCTATTAGAATATTTATCTGTTTATTTTAAAATACAGTCCTACTGAGCCTTTTGCTCACGTTTTTATTGTTTTAAAATCTTACCCCTAGGTGGATATCAGCTTAGGACCGGAGAAGAGTCTGCTGACCGGACTTACGACCAGTAGAAGATTTGGGTAGGTTGTAGTATAATAAATCAAGGCATGTAAAATCTTAACTTGTTCTTTTATTTTGGACTGTGGTTGTAAGGTAATATTGTCAGTACTACATGTGTGTGCACAATATGTGCGCCAGTAGGACCCATACTCGTTTCACCTCATATTTAAATATTTTTAATGTTCTTTTTATTTGCTTAATCATTATGATGGTCTATTTTATTTCTTTAATTTATTCTCTATGAACGATTTTAAAATTATCTCATTTTTATTTATAAATTAAATCTTAAAACCCAATTTTTAACTAAATCTTTATTTAATTAATTTAATTAATCTACCACGTCACCTCCCGTACTCCGGGGGCATGACAGGATCCGTGGAGCTAACGTATAGCGGACCAGGGTTACGGTATGGGACACCGGCACGAGTATTGAGGTAGGACTTTTATCCCTTCTTTGGTAGCCAGTTTTAAATGTTTTGGCCTCAAATGAAATTTTAACGAAAATGTTTTTCATGGTTGATTGAAAAAGGATTTTATTGACTGTTTTCTAAAACGATAGCTCGAGATGCTTTCATAATAAACCTCATAATGAATGTAAATGATCATATTTGGTAAAAAGAGATTTTAATAATCATGAAAAGATATATGTATATATATATTTTAGGGCATGATACCATATCAGAGATTGGGTCGTGTAGTGCGCGACCTTAGGGGCAGGTCCCAAAACCCAGCTGGGCCATTACGGTGGTGAATTACATATGATTTGCCCAGGAAAAGAAAATGTTGTTCTTTATGGTTGGCCTATAAAATTATTTGGTAAGAAAGGTCTTTATTGGATTCTTACTTTCACATTTATTTAATTGATTTATTATTTATTCATTTATTTGTTTATTTATCTGTTACTCATTTAAGTTCATTTTCTAAATTTTTATTTGATTAATGAAACTTTCTTTTTAAGAATTAAATGTTTTAAATAAATAGTCCTACTGGGCCTTTCACTCACATTTTATTTGTTTTAAAATCTTACCCCATAGGTGGATATCAACTTAAGATCGGAGAAGAGTCCGCTGTTCGGACTTGCGACCAGTAGAAGATTTTGGTAAGTTGTATTATAGTAAGACAAGGCATGTAAATTCTTAACTTTCTTTATTTCTAGACTGTGGTTGTATTACAATATTGTCAGTATTATGTGTGTGTACAAGATGTGGGTCAGTGGGACCTATTTTCACCTCACCTTATATTTTGATTGTTCTTACTGTTTCCTTATTGTTTATTTTGTTATTCTCATTTGTTCAAATATTATATCTGTTACCTTTAAATAAATGATTTAAAAAAAAATTTAAAAATTATTATCACAATTTTTACTAATAAAATTAATTCTAAAACCTAATTTTTAACTAAATTTCTACTTAATTAACTTTATTAATCCACCACGTCACCTCCCGTACTCCGGGGTGTGACACCACCTCCTGTGCATCGTGTGGACTGTCTTGTTCTTGCCATCAAAAGATCGAGCCACCTCGTTTACTGGTGTTGCAAGATCGAGCCCTTCGTCCCCTGCCGTCGCGAGATCTGACCCTGCTGTCCCTCGCTGTCACAACATCGCAACTTCACTCTCCCAAGGACGCGAGAATGAAAGCGGCCTCCCCTACCGTCGTGAGAGTTCTAGACAACCATCGGAGTTCCTGACCCCTTCATGACAACCACCACCCCCTCCCCACCAACCATCATTCGAAATCAAACACCCTTTGCCCCGGCTCTTCTCTCTCTCTTTCCGTCTTTAGTTTTTCTAGTCTATAGGCCTAGGGGATTTGCCTCCACCTTTGCCCCACCACCTCTAGAACTTCTCCCTCTTCCCTTATCGTTGAAATCAACCCCCCTCCCAAGTCTGCTCTGAAAATTTTTTTACGTTTTTCTTTTAATTTTGCTTTTTTGTAAATTTATAATTTGTAAATTATTTTTCTTAAAATACCCTACATATTAGATCACATGCCCTGCGCATGACACATCTTGTTATGAATTTGACAAAATTTGACAGAAAAGGGCTTAATTGTTAAGGGTTTAAGAGCTCAGGGATTATTTTGTCTAAATTAAAAAAAAAGATTAAAGTGTCACCTATTAAAAAGCTAAAAGATCTACGATGTAAATTACCCTTAAAATTACAAAAAGTATTATTATTTCTAATACAGACACTGATGAAACACGATTTTGGAAAAAGTATTTCTTTTCTTTTCCTTTAAAAAAAGGGCATTACTAAATAGCCCTGACTTGTTTGCTTGCAGGAGTTGACTGTTAAGCGTTCAGAGGATATTCACCTATATTTCACTGTCACATAACCATATGCAAACCATATAATTATTAAAAATAAAAAAGATAATTTGGTATGAAAATTTATGCAAAGTCGAGTAAATAAGATTATTAATACGTATATTCTGCTTTCACATGATAATATATAAAAACATCAGTAGCAAAATCATAAAGAAGACTCCTATCAACTCAAACAAGTATGTGTTCGCCGATGCATCAGAATTTAAAGTGGTTTGATGTTTATGAAGATGGGTTCAATCTGACCTGTCCGCGACTTTAATTAAAAAAAAGAAACTTGAATTTGAAACAATAAAAACGAAGTTAAAAACTTCAGTTATATTTTTAATTACGAAATCATCATGACAACTTCACTTTTTTGGCATATATTATATATGAGATTGATGGACAAAAAGAAAGACAAGAATAAAAATGCACACACTGTTGTTAGTCACCTACAGAGCCATAATTCTATTTACCTACAATATTAATGACAAAAAGAGTTTCTTTACATCATTGCACCCGATTATTTTGGTCCCTCTAAACCTTTCTCTTTCTTAAGTGAATTTCATAAGATAGTTTATGGTTTACACTTTCACGTTTATCTCGCAGGTGATCAAGGTCGATCTTGAAGTCGGTGGAGTTGATATGCCAGAAGTTGGACAAGATAGAATCTTTGATGCTGCAAAAAAAAATTTTAGTCACAACACTCTGCCGATTAATTTTACTATCAAAGTTATGCTCAAAGTTTATTTTTTATCACTTCTTGGTCCTTTTGTGACTAAAATTAAAATCATCCTAATTTTGTTTTCTTATTGAAAAATTTAACTTTGTTCTACATTATGGAGATTGATCACTAAAAATACACTTTTTTTTGGTGTATATTAAAAGAAAACTTCCCATCATGTACATGTATTCCTCCTATTGTCTTATCTATATGCACTTCTATATATATGCAGATAATAATAGAATATGTGAAATTTGTATGTACACCTAATGAAAAAAAGTTATCACAGTAGTCTCAAAATCCTTTTAAAGACATGATAGCTTATATACAATATGGAATATAAAGTTCCATTACTTAAAATAACTAATTAAGCGGTTGCAGACTGTAATACCTTACTTTTTATGCTTCTTGCTTAAAATTAGAAACTCACGAATTGAATAGTGAAAGAGACTTAAACTTTTAACGAGATTATAGTAAATTAAATACAAGGTGACAATAAATGAAAGGTATCGAAATGCACAGTTAAATTATGACTTATCACTGAAAAAGCATGAGGTGTCCTCATGACACATAATGCTAGGTGGCATTCATGCAAGTTCGTTAGATGGTAGACAAACATACAATACGACACATGATGAGCATGCAAATAGATATGTACGTGCTTGGTGGCATGAGTTGAAGGATTACATGTGGTAAACATGCTCGTTGACACTTGGCACATATGCATGACAACAAACATCGAGCTAGGATTTAAGGTGTGCATCGTTGTGCTTATTCAATGCTATAGATAGGGAGCTTGGCAACTGTTTTAAAGAAACATAAATGTGAGAAAGAAAGAAATAAAAAGAAAGAGTGGAAAGGAAATGAGAGAAGATGGCTCTCCCTCTTAAGCAGCTTATTGTAAGTATACCTTCCACTGTATTACTTGAACAATAATATGTTTGTAAAAGCATTTTTAAATTTGTGTTATAATGATTATGACTATGATAATGATATGTCTATACCTTGATATGTTTTATGAAAAGTGTCTTGTACTTGTTATGAACCAAAGAAAGTTAGCATTATAAGAGCCAAATTCCTTAAGGAAAAGAGTTCCAATAGAGGGGACCAATGAGTATGAAGTAAAGGTTTCTAATAATACAAAATTAGTATCATATAGAATGGCCCTAAAATGAAAGTTAAAGATAAGTATTTTCAAATTGGATATATATGGTTCACGATTGAGCATTCGCTCATATAGATCTCATGATGTAGGTGGTTTCTAAGTATAGGTTTTAGTTGACTGAGCAAGAATGATCCAAGGTCTCTTGACAAGTTTAGAGATTTTAAAAAGTTTTTTTGTTTTCTAGTATTTTGCATATTGATAGTATAGATTTGCAATAAAGGTTATTATTTCCACTGTGTAGTGCTATTTTATTAACTTTTAGTGATAGAGTTAAGAGATAATGTTTTTCTTGAGCTAGCAGGGTTTAGAGTTGTTAGCTTGGGAAGGGCGCTACATATGCATAGTCTAGTGGTAAAACCATATGCGATACTACCTAAAGGTGAAGAGTTTGAATCCCGTCCAACCCTAAGTTAAAAAAAAAAACCCAGATAAGTTAGTTATTGGTCCTTCTAGTAGGAATCTTGTGACAACCCTAAGGATCTGTGGTTAAAGTTTAAGGACAGAGGCACCAACCCCTCCCCCACCTCCTAACTTTATTATTATTATTATTATTATTATTATTATTATTATAATATAAATTATATACTAAAATTTACATAAGCTCCCCCTAAAAAAGTTGAATATACAATCTTATGTTGGGATTGGTGCTTATAGACTATGTCATTTTATCCCAATTGGACAGTATGAGAAATAAAGTCTTGCATTATTAATAGAAAATGTTCGTTGTTGTACTCCATGGTATATTATATGTCGTTAGATATGTATGCAAATATCATAAAGGTTTCGATACTTAAAAAAGTCCATACTCATGTATATGAAATGTTAATAATACAAAGGATATGAGTTGTGTACTTAGTCTAAATTTTGGTTTACAATCGGTAGATAAAACCGGACACTTAATCTTGCTTAAGATTATGATCTTGTTGATTCCCAATTTAGTGGAATAATCTTATCTAGATTATAGTAATAGTGATTACTGAATAGAGACATAAGTATGTTTAGAACATATTAAACTTGGACCGGTATAGATTTTAATTTTTTGTGTAATTCCATAATGAGAAATTAGAATTCTATCATCGTTTATCATTTTATAGGTCATACCTTAATTCTGAGGTAATTAGTGGACTCACATCTATTTCTATGTCCTTTAATTGCAAATGAGTGCGAGATCTATACATATACAATCAGTAACTTAGTGCATTGGAAACATAGCTGGGAACATTATTTACATATATGGAATCCATAATTCCTACAAGATAAGATGTTAAGATAATATTCCCATGAGTATTAGAGATCTCGATATTTGATATGGGATATCAAATATTACCTAAAATCCTCGTTTATGATTTGTTCATAGAAAGGTCATCCATTAAAGAATTAACAGAAGTCATGGACAAACATACAAGTAGAGAAGTTGTACAAAAAAAAAAAAAAAAAAAGAACCTAGCTCTAATTATGAATATTTTTGTGAAAGGTATTACCACATGGCAAATGATTATATCAATGGACAACTTTATTGTTAACATTCGATGTTTAAGGTTCCATATAATTTTGTATATAATTCAAAAGTGCAACCTCAGTTTCCGATAGTGGCGCGAATCAGAGTTAATAAACATTGTTGATTTAATTATAAATATAATTAAATTATAAATAATTATTGGAGCTTATATCATATAAGTCCATTGGGTCCCTTAGCTCCACAACATTCTTTCAGAAGGTCAATGAAAATTTCTTAGATTAATTTTGTCAACAGGAGTAAAATTATAGTTTCACACAACAATCTACCATGATTGTGTGTGGCGCCACACACTAGAACTCTAGGAGTATAGACTGCACCACATCCATAGTTTTAGCTTTCATATAGATTACGAGATCTTCATGTGATCTATTTGTTATCTTAATACAAATAAAAATATTTTTCAAGAGTTAAAATAGATTCTGCAAATAATTATTTGAATTATGAGATAATTTAAATAATTAAGAAAATCATGGAAGATATTTATTTTAAAAGTTAAAATAAATAGTATCTTAGTTTGAACAAAAATCGGATCTTGGACAGATTTTGGATGGATATAGGATCACATAGTTAGAGGTTGTTGTGACACATGTCATTCTCTTATTAGAAGGTTGGAGATCACGCCCAACTACCCTATGGTAGGCGTGATTCTCTATAGAATCTTCAGAAGATTTTGCTCCAACTAACTCCTACTGGTGCATTTATGAATAGGCCTTAAAGATTCTATTTTCGGTAGACTTTTCTCTGGCCTCTATCTAGTGTTTCTTTAGCTTTCTCCTTTAAAGTTTAAAGAATCTCTACTGAAAAAAAAGGTTGGAAGGAGATATTGTAGAAAGTTTTCAAGAAATCTCACCCATTTCCGCACACCAATTGATCCAAAATGAGTAGAATAGAAAGGAAGATTTGAAGATTTTGGAACGCTTAATCATCCATAGCTATTGCTAAACTCATAATTTTGTGTTTATACAATTATTTATATATAGCATTATGAGAAGAATCTTGAAAATTTATGAAAAAATTTAAAACTCTATTCTATTGTGTTTTACATGTTTTTTGGGCCCACATACTAATATCTTGTACTTTAAATTTTAAGAAATTTACTTTCTAACAAAGCCCAAAAGTTCCCAATATTAATCCAGTGCGTTAAAATCGTTATTAAAAAAAGAAGAAAAAAGAAAAATGAATAAAATTAAAAGTGCCTAACATGGTCTTCGTGACAAAATGTGTGTAAGTTCCCTTACTTGTTCTTTGTTATATGTGAGAGCTTTTAATCAAACCTAAGAGAGATTCATAAAAAGAAACAAAGGTATGTAATCCGTAGTTTTTTTTATCTATGATTTCATCATAATCTTTTATCTCCTCTTCTGCAGATTGCATCTTATACTATTAGATAATCACCAAGATTAAGAAAAGAGATGGAAAAAAAATTCTTCAATCAACAAGATTCATGAGAATTTTTTTACCCTTTCTACTTTTGTAATCTTCTTATCTTAATTTTTATTATTATTTTTCTCACTTATCTAATCCTTTTTATTTAATTAAGTTATAGTAGTAAATAATTAAATTTTTGAAGGGATTTAGGTATCATTGTTATTTTGAGATAGGATTTAATTAGTTTTTCTTGATAGATTTTTTTTTTATGAAATTAGAATTCGATTAGTTAAATAGACTAACTTATTTTGTTCTGGTGTTCATTTATCAAATAAAACTATGAATGAATTATTATTTGTAATGTTTCCTTTAAGAGGTGTCAATTTGGGGCAGGTCAAACGGGCCAACGTGTAATAGCCTGTTTCTTTCGTCCTGAGGCAATCTCAATGCGGGCCAAACCTCAGGCCTAGTCAGCCCGAAGATTTTGTCCCAAACTAAAATCAGTCCAGGTCGAGCAGGCTCAATTAGATCTATATATTTTTTATTTTTAATTTTTTTGAAATTCTAATAAAATTCAAGTGACCCCGGCCGGTCCTAGGCCCATGCAAGCTTCAAGCTGGGTTGGGCTTCCCGCATGTTTTTTTCTTTCGACCAAAATGAGTTGTTCGAGTGGCCCAAATTAACACCTTCATCACTAATATTTAGCTCAATTGATTGTACAATTCTGGACTAGTGTTTCAAGGTAGAAAAACTCGTCAGAGATGTTGTAGTGTATTTATATTTGTTGGTCTGAATTACATTTTTGTTGTAATTATTAGGCTTACTTGACCAAAATTCCTGGCTTTGTCACGGCTGAAGTTGATGGTCTTGCTACTAAAGTTGATGATTCTATGGCTGAAGAAGTTCCCTTTGGCTGGCTAGAATATTGCTGTACCCTTATTTTCAAAGTCAACCCAAATATTTTTGTTATTTTCCTCATGAGAGAAGGAATCTTTTCCTTAAGCTTCCACAATTCATCTTCATCACATCCTAATCATGCTTTCCACATTCGTGTCTTCCACAAGTAGGGGTATTGGTAAGGGGGAAAAAAAAAAACATTAACAACCTTAATTGATCCGTGAAGTTCAAACATCTTAAACAATTTATGGTTACTCGATATTGGAAGAAATCGTTGTTGAACAGGTGGTTTTTAAAAGAAATCCATGTTATCTAGGCAACATTGTAAATCTATAAATGAAAAATGTAGTTATTAATCCAGTCCAAGTATGTACTCCCCCCCTCACATGGCCCGAAATTCCATCCTCTTCAAAAATTACCTCATGATGCACTTTCAATGTATATATATGTCACGCCCCGAAATACGGGAGGTGACGTGACGGATTAATTAAGTTAATTTAGTGAAAATTAGGTTAAAACTTAGGTTCTAGAATTTAAAATTTATTAACAAAAATATGATAATTTTAAAAACATTTTTAAAACATGCGATCATAATAATTAAACAAATAAAAATAACAAAGTAGACAATGAGAGATTAATAAAGAAATACGGAGAAACGAGAATGCGTCCTACCGATCCACATCTTATGCACACACATATAGTAGCGACAATATTAAATTTATAACCACAGTCCAAAATGAAAGGGAGTGTTAAAGTTATACATGCCTTATTTATTTTAAATTCCAAAACACCTACTTGGTTCCCTCTATTGCTTGCTAGTCTGATCAACGGAATCTTCTCCGAACCTAAGTTGAAATCCGCCTAGAAGGGGGGGAAACATTTAAAACAAGTAAAATGTGAGTGAAAGGCTTAGTAGGACTACATATTTAAAAACATTTAATTTTAAAGGAAATTTCATTATTCGAATAAATATTTGGAAAACAAACTTGGATAAATAAATAAATAAATAAATGAATGAGAATTTAATAAAAGCTTATCTTACCAAAACAATTTATTGGTCATCCAGAAAGAATATCATTGTGTGTTTCCTATGCAAACCATATGTATAACACTATCGTAGTGGCCCAGCTGGGTTTCGGGACCTGCCCCCAAGGTCGCATGCTACACGACCCAATCTCTGATATGGCATCATGCCTTTTTACATATTTTCCATACTTATTAAAAAAATTTCTTTTTACCAAGTATTGTCATTAACATTCATTATGAGATTTGTTATGAAAATCACCTCAAACTATATTTGTGAGGACAATCAAATAAAAATCCACTTTTAATCAATCATTGAAAACATTTTGATGAAAGTTCTTTTGAGGCCAAAATCATTTTTAAAACTAGGTTACCAAGTAGAGGGTAGAAGTCCTACCTCAAAACTCGTGCCAGTGCGCTACATTGAAATCCCGATCCGCTATATGTTAGCTCTGCGTATCCACGAACTACCTTGAGCATGCAATAACTAAGTCTATTAGTATCCAACTTAAGATATCCTATGTTATTAAATTGTCTCATGGTGTCCTAGTGTGCCATTTGTACTTATAAAATCATTTTATAAGTTTGGAATCTCAATCAGGGTCCAAAATAGCAAAATAGTTGAAAAATCACAAAATTTTACCATGCTCGGTTGGCCTGCCGGTTGCCTTGGTTCGGCCAGCTGAACTATGTAGTTCGGCCGGCCAGAAGTCCAGGTCCGGTCAGCTGAACTTTTTTAGGTTCAGCCTACCGGTCATATGAATCCAGCCTACCGAACTTATGAATCTGGCCTGCTGGACATGAACTTTGGCCTGTCGATCGAGAAAAATTCTAAAATTTTCCAGGCACGAGATTTTGGTCTCCTAAGCCAAAATCTTCATTTGAACCTGTTTTTATCAGTTCTTAGGCATGGGAAACATCAATAGATGATAGAAAAATATCATAAAACACTTTTAAACCAATTTAAACAAGATTTGGACAAAGATTTTGAACAATCCTAAAAATGGAGAAAAATAGAGAAAAATAAAAAATCTTGATTCGAATCCGTTTTCTTCAATCAAAGCTGAGATTCTAGCTATTCCAAGTTCCTCTAACTTAAATCAAAGGTTTTCTAAGTTCAAATAAGCTTAGATTTCAAAATACAAAGAAAATTGAAAAATTGAAAAGTTTTGAAAATTTGAAATCTAACCTTGGTTTAAGCTTTGAATCGTGTTTGTAGTTGCTAAATCGTGTTTCCGAGCCTCCAATCCACTAACCCGAAGCTTGGAATCGATAGTTTGATTCAAAAATTTTTGAGAGAAGAGGAGAGAGAAAGAGAGGCTGAGGTAAAGAAACATGAATGTGCGAGAAAGGGGAGGAGAGAGAGTGATCATGTGAGGGAGAGAAAGAGGGAAAATAAATAGAGAGAAAAGTGGGCGGTTTTATTGTGTGAAAACTGGTGCCATCCACAGTTTTGTAAAATGGGACATATTTGGTATTTGACAAATTATTTTGTTCCAAGTATTCAAAATAACAATTGAAATAATTAGAAATAACTAAAAATCATTCAAAATAATTAAAACAACTTTAAATTCAGAAATTTCACAAAATGATCACATTAAGTTTAAAACGTTCATTATGACACACTAATCTACCATGTTACATACTAACAACATCTAATTAATTTTGGGGTGTTACAACTCTCCACCCCTAAAAGAAATTTCATCCCCGAAATTTACAAATCAATTCAAAAACAAAACAAATGCGGATACAATTCCTGCATACTCGACTCTAATTCTCAAGTAGCTTCATCAACCCCGATGCTGCCACACTACCTTCACTAACGGTATCTCACGACAATGCAAACTGATCACCTTTTGATCAATGATCTGGACTGGCATTTCTTCATACGTTGCATCTTCCTGAATTTGTACATCATGAAACGAAACTATTTTATTCTGCTTAGACGGACTCTTCCAAAGCATTGACACGTGGAATACATCCTAAACATGAGATAACTTGGAAGGAAGATCTAGGCGATAGGCAACCACACCAACGTGTTGAGTAATCTGGAATGGTCCAACATATCTTGGCGCGAGTTTACCACTTACTCCAAATCGTGTGATACCTTTGCGGCGTGATACTTTCAAGAGAACAAAATACCCTACCTCAAATTCCAAGGGGCGACGCCTCCTATTCGTGTAACTCTTCTTCGACTCTGAGCTGCTTTCAATAGATCCCGAATCGCAGTGACCTTCTCATTACTATCATGAATCTTATCTGGCCCAAGAATAACTCTATCTTCTGGTTCTACCCAACATACCGGTGATCGACACGGTCGTCCATATAGTGCTTCAAACGGATCCATAACAATACTCGATTAATAGCTGCTGTTGTACGTAAATTTTGCTAGATGTAAATACTTCTTTCAGTTCCCGTTGAAGTCTAACGCACAAGCATGCAACATATCCTCAAGAATCTGAATAACCCGCTCAGACTGCCTATCGGTTTGAGGATGAAAAGCTGTGTTGAAATTCAAATCTGTACCTAAAGCTTTCTGAAAACTTCTCCAGTACTTGGCATTGAACCTGATGTCTCTATCTGAGGTAATGGACAAAGGGACTCCACGTAGTCTCACTATGTTCTGTAGGTACAATTCTCTGAGAATCCTCTTCGAACATGTTGATCTAAATGAAATGAAATGCACCGATTTCATCAACCTGTTGACCACGACCCAAATTTCATCATGCCATTGCTCCATCCTTGGCAAACCGGTGAGAAAATCCATAGTCACATGCTCCCATTTCCACCTTGGGATAGGAAGTAGCTGAAGTTGACCTGCTGGCTTCTGATGCTCGGCTTTCACTTGAAGACAAGTCATACATTTGGCTATGTATGCTCGGACATCTTTCTTCATACCTCTCCACCAATATTGTCTCTTCAAATCACGATACATCTTCATGCTTCTTGGATGAATAGCAAACTGAGAGTTATGGGCTTCGTCCATCATGGCCTTGGTTACTTTACTGATTGCTGGAACTGCTAGACGCTCTTTGAAGTACAACGATCCATCCACATGTATCCTCCATTCTTCAAATTGCTCTCTGTTTTGAATTCGCGTTCAGATTCCTCATAGATGCAAATCTTGCCACTGATTCTGTTTCACCATCTGAACAAGAGCTGGGGTTGTCTTCATGTGATATATCAAAATGCGATCATAGTCTTTATAATACTGTAGCCCAAACTCACTCACTGTTGCATCTCTTTTCCAATCTTTAAGAGCCAAACAAGAGAGAATCCTTGAAGACTTTCTGCTCGATGCATCTGTGACTACATTAGCTTTTCTAGGATGGAATTGCAGTGCGAAGTGATAATCTTCTATGTATTCCATCCATCTATGCTGTCTCAAGTTCAAATCCCTCTGAGTGAACAAATACTTCAAACTCTTGTGGTCGGAGAAAACTTAAAATGTCACCCCGTACAGATAACATCTCTAGATCTTCAGCGCATGAATCACCCTACGAGCTCTAAGTCATCAGTGGGGTAGTTTCGCTCATGAGGTCGTAGTTGTCTCGATCCATACGCTACCACGCATCCATATTGCATCAACATACACCCGAGTTCGCATCCTAAAGCATTTGTATAAACTTCGTATGGCTCTTCACTGTTGGGAATGACCAATACAAGAGTTGAGGTCAACCGATTCTTTAGTTCTTGAAAAGCGAGCTCAGAATTTTCATCCCATTCAAACCTGACGTTCTTCCTAATTAGTCTTGTCAACAGCGCTGCTATCTTCGAGAAATCCTTTACAAATTTCCTATAATACCCTACAAGTCCTAAGAAGCTACGAATTTCTGCCACATTCCTCTGTCGTTCCCATTCCACTATAGCTTCCACCTTAGAAGGATCCACTAAAATGCCATACTCGGAGATGACATGACCCAGAAACTTGACTTCTGTCAAACAAAACTCACACTTTTCTTTCTTGGCATACAATTGGTGCTCTCATAGAATCTAAAGCATGATTCTGAGATGCTGCTCATGCTCCTCCCAAGTCTTAGACTAAACCAAGATATCATCAATGAACACGATCATGAACCGATCCAAGTAAGGACTGAATATCCTATTCATAAGGTCCATGAAGGCTACCGGGGCATTTGTTTGTCCAAGCGGCATAACCAGAAACTCAAAGTGTCTATATCGGGTCCTGAAGGCTGTTTTAGGAATATCCTCCTCCTTAATTCTGAGTTGATGATATCCTGACCTCAAATCTATCTTTGAGAAGTACTGCGAACCTTCCAACTGATCAAACAACTCATTGATCCTAGACAGAGGATACTTGTTCTTCACCATGACCCGATTTAGCTGTCGATAGTCAATGCATAACCTGAGAGTTCCATCATGCTTCTTTACGAACAAAACTGGCGCTCCCCACGATGATGTATTGTTTCGGATATATCCCTTATCAGTAAGTTTCTGAAGTTGCTTTCTTAGTTCTTTCATTTCTGTCGGCACCATCCGGTAAGGTGCTGTAGAGATCGGTGCTGTCCCTAGAAGCAGCTCAATACCAAACTCGATCTCTTGATGCGGTGGTAATCTTGGTAGCTCATCGGGAAAGGCATCTTCAAATTCATCTACCACTGGAATCGCTGTGTTTCTTCTGGAGGCACTAGATTCTCCTTCTAGGTTCATGAATAAGGCATAACAAGCTGCGTTCTTCTACCATCCGAGACATGCCTTTACAAGACGCTCACTCATTAGCCGATCACCACCACCTTGGTAAGTAATTGCCGTCCCCCTATCGGACACTAGGGTTACTTTCCTTACCTGACAGTCTACCATTGCATTATACCTAGACAACTAGTCCATCCCTAGGATTACATTATATGAACTCATGGGGATTATGATCAAATCACTCTTTAGAATCTCATTCCCAATCTTTATTTTACAAGCTTTACATATACAATTTAGATATACCCGCCCCAAGGGTGAAGCTATCATTAAAGGTTCATCAAATTCTTCTGTCTCTAATCCCAGGGCATGTACAAACGAACTTGAAATGGGAGAGTGAGTGGCACCTGTATCAAACAAAACATGAGCTAGAGACTGAGAGACTAAGATCGTACCATCGACAATCGCATTGCTGGTTTGGCCATCTGAACTCCTTGATGTCATCATGTGAACCTGCACTAGGGCTTTCCCTTTACCTCTACTAGCACTCCTAGATCCTGGGTTAGTTGGTCGATATTGTTGCAATGGGGGTGACTGCACACTGGCTATACTCGGCGCTCGGTACGAAGGAACGTTGCATTGGAAATTATACGGTTGATGTCCTTGTGCTGGATATGGCAGTTGTTGAGGAGTGAACTGATAGAACTAAAGCTGAGGGTACTGTTGAGGCTGGGGTAGAGTTTGAGGCTGGGGCTGACGACTAGCTCCTTCTTCAGCCTGAAGTGCTAGATGAGCACTCCTGATCGGGCAGTTCCTCTTGATATGTCCCAGTTGTTGACAATAATGGCAGTGAAAGCTATAAGGGTTGCTGCGCCCGCTGCTAGATGAATTGCTGCTGCCACTGTTCATGCCACTCTGTTTGTTCTTCCCTAGAGTCGATCGACTATTGGTGCTTCTTCTGCTGCTCCTCTGTGGTCCTCTTGATGTCTTGGCTCGATCTTCACAGTATTGTGAATAGTCATTCTCCATAGATATGGTTGCTGATACAAGCTCTCCAAAATTCCTAAGTTGTAGGGCAAGCACCTGTCGTTTAATAGAAGCCTTAAGTCTGTCTTGAAATTTCATACACTTCTCACGCTCTGATGCCACAGCAGATGGAGCGAACCTAGCCAGTTCATTGAACTTCGCCTCGTACTCCTAGACCAACATATCACCCTGTTGCAACCTATAGAATTCTGCCGCCTTCTAGTCCCTATATCCCTATAGAAAGTACCGATCATAGAACAACTCCTCAAACCTGTCCCAAATAATATTACCATTATTCTCCAAGTGTTTAGCCTGCTTCCACTAGATATTGGCACCACCTTTGAACTTATATGTAGCAAATTCCATGCGATACTCTACTGGCATGCCAAGAGTATCCAAGTGTTTAACGACCGAATCTAACCAATATTCTGCCACTTGCGGGTCCCCATTTCTGTCAAAAGTTAGTACAAATGCACGTCAAAATTCCTTAAAGTACGAATGCCGGCGACTAGCCTCTAAATCATCCGGTCTTGCCCTGGCTGCCATCTGCCAGAATGCGGCAAACATGGCTCTTATCATGCCTTCATGATTTTCGAACTCGGCATAAGTTGTCGATCGACGTCTACGTGCCATTCTCTCACTTCTAAAAATAAAATTTGGACCATCAGTGGTATTTCATTGTCATACCTAAATGCACGCAATTCCCAAGGTTCATAACCTTGAGCTTTAATACCATTCTGTCACGCCTTGAAATACGGGAGGTGACGTGACAGATTAATTAAGTTAATTTAGTGAAAATTAGGTTAAAACTTAGGTTCTAGAATTTAAAATTTATTAACAAAAATGTGATAATTTTAAAAACCTTTTTAAAACATGCGATCACAATAATTAAACAAATAAAAATAACAAAGTAGACAATGAGAGATTAATAAAGAAATATTGAGAAACGAGAATGGGTCCCACTGACCCACATCTTGCGCACACACATATAGTAGTGACAATATTAAATTTACAACCACAGTCCAAAATGAAAGGGAGTGTTAAAGTTATACATGCCTTGTTTATTTTAAATTCCAAAACACCTACTTGGTTCCTCTATTGCTCACCAGTTCGATCAACGGACTCTTCTCTGTTCTTAAGCTAAAATCCACCTAGAAGGGGGGAAACATTTAAAACAAGTAAAATGTGAGCGAAAGGCTCAGTAGGACTATATATTTAAAAACATTTAATTTTAAAGGAAATTTCATTATTTGAATAAATATTTAGAAAATGAACTTGGATAAATAAATAAATAAATAAATAAATGAATGAGAATTTAATAAAAGCTTATCTTACCAAAACAATTTATTGATCGACCAAAAAGAATATCATTTTCTTTTTCTTAGGCAAACCATATGTATAACACTACCGTAGTGGCCCAGCTGGGTTTCAGGACCTGCCCCCAAGGTCGCACGCTATACGACCCAATCTCTGATATGGCATCATGCCCTTTTACATATTTTTCATAATTATTAAAAAAATCTCTTTTTACCAAGTATTTTCATTTACATTCATTATGAGATTTGTTATGAAAATTACCTCAAACTATATTTGTGAGGACAATCAAATAAAAATCCACTTTCAATCAATCATTGAAAACATTTTGATGAAAATTCTTTTAGGGCCAAAATCATTTTTAAAACTAGGTTACCAAGGAGAGGGTAGAAGTCCTACCTCAAAACTCGTGTCAATGTCCTACACCGAAATCTTGATCTGCTATATGTTAGTTCCATGGATCCACGAACTACCTTGAACATACAATAACTAAGTCTATTATATCTAACTTAAGATATCCTATGTTATTAAATTGTCTCAAGGTGTCCTAGTGTGCCATTTGTACTTATAAAATCATTTTATAAGTTTGGGATCTCAATTAGGGTTCAAAATAGCAAAACGTTTGAAAAATCACAAAATTTCACCATTCCTGGTCAGCCTACTGGTTGCCTTGGTTCGGCCGATCGAATTGTTTAGTTTGGCCTACCGAAAGTCCAGGTCCAGTCGACCGAACATTTCCAGGTTCGGCCTGCCGGTCGTATAAATCCGGCCTGCCGATCTAGAAAAATTTTAAAATTTTCCAGCATAGGATTTTGGCCTCCCAAGCCCAAATCTTCATTTTAACCTATTTTTATCAGTTCTTAGGCATGGGAAACATCAATAGATGGTAGAAAAACATCATAAAACACTTTTAAACCAATTTAAACAAGATTTGGACAAAGATTTTGAAAAATCCCAAAAATGGAGAAAAATAGAGAAAAATGAAAAATCTTGATTCGAATCCATTTTTCTTCAATCAAAGCTTAGATTCTAGCTATTCTAAGTTCCTCTAACTTAAATCAAAGGTTTTCTAAGTCTAAATAAGCTTAGATTTCAAAATACAAAGAAAATTGAAAAATTGAAAAGTTTTAAAAATTCAAAATCTAACCTTGGTTTAAGCTTTGAATCGTGTTTGTAGTTGCTAAATCGTGTTCCCAAGCCTTCCAATTCACTAACCTGAAGCTTGGAATCTATAGTTTTATTCAAAAATTTTTGAGAGAAGAGGAGAGAGAAAGAGAGACAGAGGGAAAGAGAGATGAGCGTGAGAGAAAGGGGAAGAGAGAGAGTAAGCATGTGAGGGAGAGAGAGAGGGAAAATAAATAGAGAGAAAAGTGAGCAGTTTTACTGTGTGAAAATCGTGTACCGCCCACGGTTTTGTAAAACAGGATATATTTGGTATTTGACAAATTGTTTTATTCTAAGTATTCAAAATAACAATTGAAATAATTAGAAATAGCTAAAAGTCATTCAAAATAATTAAAACAACTTTAAATTCAAAAATTTCACAAAATGATCACATTAATTTTAAAACATTCATTACAACACACTAATCCACCATTTTACATACTAACAACATCTAATTAATTTAAGGGTGTTACAATATAACTTAACATGATCTGTCAACAAAATTTTATGACATAGCTTTAAAAAAGCAACAAAACCATATATATATATTGAAAGCAAACTAAAATTCCCTAATGATAAATAAACAATTAAATGAAAGAATGCACATCTCACACATTTGGACAAATATTAAAGCAAATTTCTTCGAAGCCAGTTAAAAAAGGCACTAAGAAACTTGCACAATCCAAAGTCAGAGCATAAAAAATAAATAATTTTTTTTAATATTCCATCACACATTCATCCAGACAAAAAATACGCTATTTTTCTTGAAACAAACATGGGTGCGCGCAAACACACACAAAACATTTTAGCACTTAAAATGAAAAAAAATATATAATAAGCTTGGGTAAATGAGAGACACTAAAACATGTGGTGTGAAGGTTGTCCACCCTCTTTATTGTGAAAAATCAACATCTTCCCCTCTCTTTTCTGCACGATGACAGATCTTCAAACCCTAGGTTTAATTCACAGTTGAAGAGTGAAGAAGCCGAGAGGTTGATGTGTGAGGTAAAAGAAATAAGGATATTGAGTTAATTTAGGGTTTTCATCTTAAATTTGTTTGGGTTCTGCCCCACATAAGGTACTATGGTATTTACAACTAAATAGTGGCGCACGTGATCAATAAATGAAAAAAAAGACGGACATCAATCGAACTATCCTTTTTGCACTGTTTTTGAAAGTTTGTGGGCATTTTAATTAAAAAAAAAGAAATAGAATTAGGTCATTATCTTTTAAATAGATCGATAACCATTTAGACAATTTTTTTTTTTAAATTTTCTTTTAACTGCTAAGCCTTCTTATGTGTGTACTTTAACAACCTTATTTATATGTAAGGACCAAAATAATCATGCAACTCCTTATATATGTGTTGTACGACTAAAATAATATAGGTTGACTTAGACCGAAAAGCATAGATTAATCGAAATATAACCGTTCAACAAAAAACTTAGGGTTTATTTGGTAAATGGATTCAAATTAGTGACTTGATATGAGTTATGTAGTTTGAATTAGGATTTGAGTTTAGTAATTTGAATTGTTATCCGAATTAATGTTTGGATATGCATTGAAGTTTTAATCTTAATGTGGAATAAAGTTAAAATTTGTGTTTGGAATGGTAGTGAAACAAAATTTTGATTTATTGACAAATCTAATAAAATCTTAATGTTAATGATCATAAAAAATATACAATATGGATCTTAATTTATTCATTTCTTCATTAGAAACACAATAAAAAAGAATCATCTCATTTGGATATCAAATGAAGAAATTATGATTTTTTTCCTTAAATATAATAGAGAAAATTTTAGCTTTTACTGTAACAAAGATATTCGAGTATCAAAAGTTTAGAGGTGTGTCAGAACTCTGAAAATTTGAATTCTTAATACTTAAAAGATTCAAATTTTGAATGAAATAAACACGTATCCAAAGAATTTTTGATACTCGAATTTAAATTGAATCTATTAAATCTAAATAACACATAAAACAAACTGGCTTTTAATGTTTGGAAGGCTTTGGATTAAACCCTGTAGGTAACGTACGACGGACGTGCATTGCCACAACTTTGGCATAATTTTTTTATTTAATCTCCCATGTAGATGACAAGTTGTGCGGCGTTTATAAATTATAAATTTGACAGAACAAACTTGAGGGCAAATTTTCTAACAGACAAAACTCCTTTATATATATATATATATAACGGAACTCCTTTATATATATATATATATATATATTATAGATAATGGATAATCCAATGATATGATACTCATAGAAAAGATTGACGCCACTATTCATTAGCAGAACTACTCTATTGATGGGACATTGGAGGGGAAGAACATGACGGCCCCTGCACTGAGGAGCACAAATTTCCTCCTGTCTAGTAACTGGTGCACGTGCTAAATCAGTGTTGAAGTACTCAATTGATGAGACATTTGAGGGAAATAAACCTAGGCTGTGGGCTCCACTGAACTTTCTAACTAACTAGGTAATGCTGACGAGCACGTGTTGGGGCTCTGTAAACCAACCGTCACAAGCTGAATTGCTTAGGTCATGGAGAGTTATAACAAGATATTAAGTTTGAAAGATTAGTTTAAATCATCAATTTAGGTTTAAAAATAATAACATATGAAAATTTTATATTATATTTTTTATTATAGTATGTGAAAATTTTATACTATTTATAGTTTAAATCAATGATTTAAATTATTATTTTGAAAACTTTAAGTGCTAGGTTAAAAAAGTAGTTAAAACCTTTTTTTTTTTTTAAGATTTGAACCTTTTTTTAATTTAAATTTGTGAGAGAAAACAATATTAACTAAAGCAAGTAAAATTATAAAAACTAGTTGGAATTGTTTTATTGTAAATCTCTGGCAAAAAAGTGAGGAAAAGAATGTTTAGCAAAAAATATAATAAGGTCAATGTTTTTCTATTGCTATCAGAAGATAGCTTTGATTCGTCAAATTGTTGTTGTTGTTGCTGTTGTTGTCATTATTACAAAAGATGTATAGAAAACTTAGTAATTTGTTGAATTATTATGTAATCTGACCTTATATAGCGTCCATTTTTTTTTTTTTTTTTTGTGTACAAGTATAGCATCCATTTTCAGTAGACAGAAACCTCTTATTATCAATTAATGATACTTAATAGTGTTTTTCTCCCTTTTACATTTTTAACAAATAAATAATCAATTAATATTACTTTGTAATGTTTTAATCCTTGGCAGATTTTTTTTTTTTTTTTCTCATTCGTTTTTGGGTGGACAATGAGAGAAGTGGTCATAGGGAAATGCCTGTTAGCCAATTTAGCGGTCTTAGGAATTGCGTATAATTCACAACACATGTTGTCCACTCCACCGACACAATTATTTATTTTCCTTTTAAAAAAGTTAATCTCTCTCTCTCTCTCTCTCTTCTTCTGCTTTATTATAGTCTTATAGAGTTGTACGGTCGTAAAGGTCCATGATATTGGAGAAAACTGAGACCAAAAAAAAAAAAAAAAAAAGAAAGAGGGATGATAAAAGAAACAGAGAAAAAAAAAAAAAAAAAACCAAGGTTGAGCGATATAACCAAAGTGCATGTGATGTCAAAATCAACGAAAATGAAGGGTGAGAAGCTGTGCATTGTTTTTATTGGTGTGCTTGTACGGTATGATGTTAATATGCTCCAACGGATTTCTCCCAGTATGAACATTGCGTTTCGTTTCCACCGACCCTGATTTAAACGTGGTACTGAATGAAATTATGTGCGCAACTTGGACTCTTAACAGTGACAGCGTCGGAACATTAATGTTCTTGGGCCTGCTAATGCTGGACCATTGTTTCCTAAATCTTATATATATAAAAAAAAAGAAATAAAGGATTTTTGAAACTTTTGAAGTAAATAACAGTCTTCAAAGTATTTATTGTAAATTACTAATTTACAATATAAATGATTTATTTAGTGTGTAAATAAAAATTATTTATATTATAAATAAAGGGCTAAAAAAATTATTTACATCGTAAAGTTACTATTTATTATAAATGTCTTTAAAATTTGATATTTACGGCAATTAGTCTTAAAAAAGTGTTATTTATTACAATTTCTTTACAATGTAAATAAGAATTATTTGCACTGTAAATAAAAGGATAAATAAATAATTGTAAAGAAGGGGTAAACAAATTATTACACCATAAATTTGTAACTTATTACAAGTATTTTCAAAACCCGCTCTTTGTTGGAATTAGTTTTGGAAAAATGGTATTTACTACAATTTTTGGGCAATTTTTTATAAACGTTACCTTTTATAAAATCATGCATATTTAAGTGTGACAAATTTAAAACATATAATATGAGTGGCAGTAATGGTAATTACTAATATTGAATTCCCAATATTTTTATGTGGTCTCCCTTGTTAATTTCAATGTTACTCCACTAAAAATTTAGAATTACACTCTTGAAGTTTTGGATATACTTGAAAGAAATATTGTTGAAGCTGCTAAAATAAACCCATCAATTCTCCTAGTTTTGTTCTGGTAGGGTTTTTGAACTTGCAATAGTGCCACCCTTTACTCCATAAAACTAACATCTGGTGCTTGTCTTCTACTGGCTGTTGATCCTTTGGTCTTGGGGAAGGGGTAGCACCTTGGGGTGGTGGACTATAGAGGGCTTTGGCCAAACGGGGTCTGATGGTGGAGCAACGGCGACTAGGCAAGGCAGGAAGGCTCGCGACTGGGTTTTGGGATGAGAGAGTGGAGAGGTGGGCATAAGAGGGTAGGGGTCGGTCTTGGCGATGGCATTCGACAGCTAGTTTGTCACCTTAGTCATGGGTGCTCTGGGGGTCTAGATTTAGGAGGTGGGGGTGGGTTACATCCTTTATTGACCTTAACTTCATTTATTACCTTTTATCTGGTATTACTACCAACCTACCCTATACCATTATCTAGAACATGATGGACACTGGGGATTGAAAAATGCAAGTTTACCATATAGAATGCTTTTGACCAAAGTTTTTAAGCATTTCAACATTAGCCTTGTTGACGAGTCTGATGTTATATCTTTCAAGATGTACTATGCTTTTGGTAGTGTAACTATTAAGAAAAAGGGCTTTAAGTTGGTACACAATCAATGGGTTCCTATCGAAGGAGAAGTGTGAGGTAATGAAGAATAAGCAGAAGAAGAAGATGAGATGTCCAATATTGAAGCAAATTTTGTGGATCCCGAACCAAAAATCATTTTGCATCTTCTTTATGATCAACAATGCCAAATTCTTGAGTGCCAACTCCGAATTGGCAAAGACATCCATGCACTCCAAGAGTCCCATGATTTGTTCGATGTTTGCCAACAACATTATGGTACCCGTCTTTAAAAGTTTGGAAACACTTAACAAATTCCTTTAGGAGCTCAAGCATTTCAACGTGGGTGGTGGTTCTCCTAGACACCAATGATCCTTCATTTTCTTTGTGTTTTTCACCTTATGTTTTGTTTTTAATGTGTTTTACAATGTGGTTTTGTGAGAATTTGATATTTATACGTATTATATGTGATTTAGATATTTGGTTTATGTGATTATGCATAATGATTTTAATAACTTGTTTTGTAATTTGTTAGAATTGGTTTATAATTTGAACTTCATGTATTTTGTTCTTTTTGTTGATGCCAAAAGAGGGAGAATATGTTTGATTGTATTATATGTGGTTGGTTAATTTTATAATTTGATTGAATTTGATTGATTAGCATTAAAAATGCATGCTTAGCAAGGGGGAGCTATATGAAAGGGGGAGATTTTTGTTCTCTCAAATTTGAGACCTTACAAGTTTTGAAATGGTACAAGGGGAGCATATGGTAAGATTCTTTATGTTATTTCTTCATATCAGCAATCAAAATTGTTTGTCATCATCAAAAAGGGGGAGATTGTTGGGCCCAAGGTTTCAATTAATATATCAATTATTATTTTCATGACACAAACCAATTTTTATTACTAAAATGCTAATCAATTTTTGAGTTTTTGTTAAGCTTAAAATTGAAGCAAATTATTCAAAGCAAAATCATGTCTCAAGAATGATCAAGTCTTGGAGCAAAATTAAAGATGGATTTGAAGAAGAAGAAAAAGATATTAAAGACTCAAGCTTACTAGTTTTACTTTTAAGTCTTATATGTTAGTGTGACATGCTCTGTAAATTGGTATGATTTATGCAAGCTCAAATTGGACATTCACTTGCATTCATATGGTTTCAAAATTTGCATAAACTTTAAAATTGCATAAAAATTTGTTAAAGTGTTAAATTGTCTTAAAACTTATGAAACTTGATTTCAACTTAATGTCTAAAATGCAGTCTTAAAATCACATTTAAAATACACACAATTCACCTTATTAGATTTTGTAAAAACTACAAATTTAAAACACCTATTAAAGTAGCCTGGTTGAGCAAGACCGGCTTGTTCGCCTATTATGGCCTGCCTACTAGCTACATAGGATAGAGTAAGCATGATTTTCATATGCTCGTTGACCAGTTTGCTGTTTTAATAGACTAACTTGCTAGTTGTGCCTACTGACCTACCAGTTGTGCTTACTGGCCTGCCGATAGCCCTATACCTATCTATTGGTTAAACATCATAGAAAGCATGATTTTTCATGCCCTTTGGTAGTCTACCACTTTCTAGTCTAGATCACCGACTTGTTAGTTGCCTTATAGCAACCTACCGATAGATAATCATTAGAGTTATTTTGTCTAGTTTCAAATTTTGCTCTACCGGTTCTCATTTTTGGCTTGCCAGTCTATTTGTAATGACTAGTTCTTTGATTGTTGGGATTTGTGCCACAACGACTATTTTGTCTTGGAGATGACTCTTTTGGTCTTTAGAGGCATAAAAACTTAGTATTAACTATCCCAAGCAATCATGTTATGATTCTAAGCATTCTTAAGATTTTCCTACAATGTTCTTCATTTTTGAGCATTTGTTTCTTCTTACTCATAAGAGCTTACATTATTCTTACCTTTTGAGAGCTACTCACCTACTCCAAATTGCTTACTTATATTGTATTTGTCTTATTTGGAGAGATTCTTTTTAGAGGGAGCTATTCCTTCAAAAATCTATTTGAGTAATAGATTACAGAGCTTGTAAAATTGTTATTGTTAGTTTGTCAATCTCCATATAAAATTGGCAGATTATAGAGGTTTGATGACACTCGGGAAAAAGAAGTTATCTGATTGTACAAGGTTTGATCATGTCGAAAATAAGTCAAGATAGTGGAAAAGGTCGAGTCGTATATTGATCGATGACAATGGATGTAAGCATATTGTCGAACCACTAAAAATCATGTTTGCACTTTCTTCTTCTTTCTCTCTTTTATTTGTGCAAACTTTATGTGATTGATATGTTCTCTTAGATATTTTGTTAACATTGATTACTTGTTTATTTGTGTTATTTTGGGTGCGTTGATTTGGATCATTTGGTGATTTTTATTCATTGTCTCTTAGAGACTTCTTATCTATTTAATTATGTGATTTGCTTCAATTTTCCAATAATTCAAAAAAATTTAGGGGAAAAAATCCAATTTACTTCCCCTTTTGGGTAGTCATTCTTAGGCTAACTGGTTAGGTTCAGTCGACTAGTCTATTGTATGTATCAAGCGGGCTCTTCTTTTTTGGGTCTCGATACTTGAATTTAGTACTCTTACTTCATCCATCTTTACCTGAGGGACCAGTTTGTATTTGGGGTTAGATTCTCCAACATTGGGTGGTCTTGTATGACTATGTTTGTACTTGTTTTAGTTTTAATGAAAGTTCCTATTTAAAAAAATGGATACAATTACTCATATTTTAAAGTTGTTCAATTGGTATAATTATTGCATAGATTGATCCGCCATAAATGATTCATAATTAAAGATAGGTAAAATCCGTTGACCTCTCAAACTATTTCTTTATCTTAAATGCCATTAATTCTCTGATGAATAAAAAATTTATGAACTTAATCGTAAATTGAGCACTCATATTATTCAAGACCCAAATTAAGACTTTAGAGAATTGTTTATCTACTTTTTGTTAAAGAAGGAATGGATTTTATTTTGTAATATTAACATTCCTACCTACTTCATTATGCCTGCAAAATACAAGAGATATGGTTAGATTCTCAACGTTGTATCGAGTAAATTAAAGAGAAAATTCCATAAATAGGAGTTTACCAATAACTTAGTTTTAAAATCATCTTTTATATGAGCATCAGTAGATGTGATTAGAACTTGCGATATTTTAATGAAAATTATTGAGCTATTCATATCATATCATGTTCTAGTCCTTCATAAACTCATTATGTACCGTGCAATTCTTTAGTGAAAAATCACAAGTACACAATATTGCATAAACAAATAATATTATGATGAATGGAGTATCATTCCTATGGGGATTGTATTTAGTTTTCGTTAATTATTGAGATTGTATTAACTAACTCTTATATTATTTGAATAATCCATTAAAAAGAAAAGAAAAGAAAATAAAAAAAATAAGTGAAACTAAAATAATAAATCTAAGCTCTAGGATCCAATTTCATCTAATTAACTTCATCCAAATTAAAGTTACCTTTTAAGTGATTAGTTTTGGTTAATGAAATTGTTAACCGAATGCATGAAATTACTTATTTTACTCTTCTAATAACCTAGTAGGAATACTCATATTAACTAGAACCCCTATATTCCTATGAGGAATTAATTAATAGAAACTCATTAAGTTCAGGAATTTATTCCAAATTGGCTACCCTATTATTGTTCAAGACCTAAAATCCATTTTCTAATTTCATTCATCCAACAACATCTCCTAATAAATAGCTAAATCACTAGGAACATTAAACACATAGTAAAATTGATAATATTCAACAATTGACATCTAATCCAAGAGAGTAAAAATAAATCAAAATCGATTAACAGGATCTATTAGAACTCTAAAAAACAAAACAAGTGCATAAATGAAAAGAAAACTAAAAATAAAAATAAAAAAACCTAAAATAAATAAGACCATATTCAAGTATTTTTAGATTATACAAAAATTTATAATACAAAAATAGGGAAGAAATCACCAAAATGGAAGTGTCATGAACTCCAAGCTCCTCCTTTCCCAATCTTTTTTTCTTCCTTTTTGTAGCTCCAAAAATACTCTTCAATGGTGTCTAAAAAATGTCTAAACCTAAAATCTAAAATTGTAGACTAAACAATTTATTTAATTTTTTTTCTTTTTCTTCTTTTTACTCTCCTTTTGGGATCAACCCTCCTTAAAAACTAGGTCCCAAAAACTCCCAATTGGCTCTCTTTAAAATGGCAAAGCCTTCTTGTTAATTAGCTCATTTCATCACCAAAAAGCAAGGTGCAAATAGATATTAGGTATATGACACATCTAGGCCATGTGGTGCCTGATAGTTGGGTTGACGCAAAGTGTAGAACGCGTGGCATCTCGAGAAATCTAAAAGTCAGAGGATACGCAAGACCATGGTGAGGAGTGGAGCATTGGGTCGCATGTTGGGGAGTTAGTGCATGACAAGGTTTTGATGCATGGTGTGTGGAGACTCGTTGGGGCCTACTATAACTGACGCGAGACAAGCTCCTATTGGGAGTGTTGTGCATGCATGCATAGGGCTGATCTAGGAGAAGGTGGATGACGAGTTTTTTGTCTTCTATGGATGGGAGAGCATTAGGTCCGAATTGAATTTAAATATTCCTTGGCTGTTTTACTTTGTTTTGGCTCCAAATTATCATATTTGCCCTTATGTCTAACTTACCTTCACAAATAAGGATAAAATAAAATAAACTGAATGGAAATTAAAATAAAATAAAATTCTATAAAAAATGAAACTAAATTAAAAACAAATAAATTAAATTAACCAAAAAAAAAATAAAAATGAAACAAAATGAAATTAAAATGCCTAGGATGTAAAAAGATTCATGGAATTAGGTATAAAATAACTCTACTTTATAGAGTTATTAGCATAGATTAATATGACTTGCTACATCAAAAGTTTAGATAAGACCATTTCATTCTAAATAGAAATAATCTACACTAGCAATGCTCAATTAAAGATTCTATACTTTAGTTGGATTGCTAATTTAATAATTAGTTATTATTGACTATTTTAATTATCATCCTTAAACATTATCCCCCTGTATATAGGACTTATAAACAATATTTGAAGTAACACAGATAATTATGAAATTTTAATGATATTCATAAAATATTTAAAATACATGCACATAAATATATTAAAATATTCACTTTATTTATTTATAAATATGTTTTTCTTTTTTTAATAAAAACATCACATGCTTTAAGGGCATCTATCTTAACAATCTCTCACTTGTCCTAAAGTAGATGAGATATGTTTTTTAATCCGTAACCATCTAGATGCTTTTCAAAAACTTTGGCAGGCGAGGTCTTTGTGAAGGGATCTGCAAGATTCTCTTTTGAAATGCTCTTTATCATAGTCACGTCACCTCTTTTAGCTATCTTCTAATCAGATGATAGCTTCTTTCTATATGTTTTGTACTTTTATGGTTTATAGGTTCTTTTATATTAGTGATTGCACTATTGTTGTCATAGTATAGTTTAAATGATTTATCTATATCTAGAACAATTTCCAAATTAGTTAATAACTTGCCAAGTCAGATTGCTCCTATGGATGCTTTATAAGCAATGACATAATCTGCCTCCATTGTGGAATTGGAAACACATTTTTGTTTCACACTTCTTCAAACAATGGCTCTAGAGATTGCATGTTAACTTCCAATTAAAATCTAATAGAAAAGATAGGTTTCCTTCTAGTGCTCTCGTGTTGCATTGTCTAACTTTCTAATAAATAAGATGAAACTATGTAAAATGAAAGTAATCACATAACTATCTATACAAAAAGGACTCAATGGTAGGCTTGCTCGCCTACCATATCCAAATGTTGGGTAGCCTTTGCATTGTTCGTCCTTATTAAGTGTGTTCTTGGAGTGCTACCCTAAGCACCTTCTTGGGGGTGTGCTGAGCAACTCCTTTGTGCTCCATATGGATGGTTGTGTTGTTCTTGTAGTGACCAAAACCTGGTGCTGACAAGTCCGGTCTGACCATTTGCAAGGTAGCAACATTGACCAGACCAATAGAGACACCACTCATTGTGAAAGTGACAACCTAACCAGTCCTTAACCAAGATAGCCCCCTCATAAATGAGAGTGAGCAACATCCAAATGACAACCACATGGCATCATCTTAACCCTCCCATAGGCAATCCTCTTTATCTAAAGGTCGTGGTACTTGTCACTGACTACCTAGGCTCCATACAATAGTATACCGAGGTAAGAGGAAAACTAGCCTCACACCGGGTCTAGACCAAACACTATAAATAGGAGCATTAACTTCACCTCAAAGGTAAGTGTACTCTTTTGCCTTTTGCATCTTTCTACTTGTTAGACTAGGTGCCTTGCCTTAAAAATCAAATGATGTAATTGTTTTTAAGACATTTAATTAATGAAGAGTTTAATATTTATTTCATATATCACATATGTCCTCTTTATGTTCATTCATGTTGAATGTATGATAAACAAATAAAAGTTTGAGACCATCAATATGAACCATTAAGATCATGTATATGATGAACAAATGTAACGCCTTGGTATAGAAGTCACAAAAATCATTAACTTTCATTGTTGTCTCTTAACTATTTGATAGGAATACCTAAACATGTAAGTATTATCTAATTATTTACCTAGGAATTTCGCTATACTTTTTAACTAATTAAGTGTATCACCATATCAACATATGAAATAAAACTTTACTTTTAAAAAATTAGTTTATTTCTAAATATATACTACTAGGGTTTCATATGGTTGCAACTTTCAAATAGATTCAATAATTACTTACCTCAAATGGTTTTCCTCCTTAGTTAGCTCAAAAGAATACGTAAGGTATTTGGCTAGCCGATTACCAATAGAAATAGTTAGTCTTAATATGATAATATGTAACATGTAATCAAATCGCAACATATAAATTATTACAGACCAAAGTTTGACAACCCAATAACATAATATCGAGTTCATGAGAGTAGTGAAAACATAACAATTAAATAAGTCTCATAATATGTGGAATTATTATTCTATTTCATAACATGACTCCGTATACCACTACCACATTTCTTGCACACACAACCATCCGTCCATCCTCCAACTATAGTTGTAGCTTTACCCTTATTTGCAACATGATGTAATGTAAGTAAGCATTAAGCTTAGTGAGTACTTATGAGATCTCACAAAGAATTATAAAAACTTTAAATATAACATTTGCCATTGAATCTTTGACTTAATCATTATAGTGCATAAAGTACTCTTCATAAGAACACATCTTCGCTTTTCCTTTTTCCATATTAAAACCATTCATTTTATCTTTTAGGACCTTGGTATTGCACCATTAACATTCACATCATTAGGGCGCGCCGTCATAAAAGGAGAAGGATAGCTAATCTTAAACCAAATGTGGCAAGTCTACCTTGGGGGACTATCATCATCATTGAATGTACAATGCCTTAATTATGTGATACATAAATATATTTGAGAAAATGTCTTATGGTATTATAAAACGAACGTTGAACACATTCGCAAAAGGACATTCTTTAAAACCATTGTAAAAGGGATGTTTTGAAAGAGAAGAACTTAATAACATGTAGCATTTCTCAAACCTTTTCACAATCCATTGTCATGTTGTAGGTGAAAATGTACTTACTTACCTTGTAGCAAATTACTTGAACTCTTACAAGTGGATGGTTTTCTCTACTTCTAACGACTTAAGTGTCTCAAAAGTCTTTAACATTATACCATGGTGATAAAAGAAACGTTCTTAGCATAAGAACATAGTCAAAACAGTGCATATATTATCATGGCAACAAGTAATACCATCCTTAATCAATTAGAAGAATGAATACAATAACACCACATTCTAGATAGGTTAAAATTTCACCACGGCAGTCAGCACTTCATGATTTTTATCAAATCGCCTAAAATTCTAATAGCTTTGAAATTTTTATACAATGTTCATGACATCTGTAAATATTTTTAGATTTAATTGTATCATGTTTGGATTAATGTAAATATTTAATTCATATTTTATAAATTATAGAACCGTTGTTGCAAACATATTACAAACAGTAAGCAATGAATAGATTTTGTAAATTCATAGCAACTTCCAATGGCTTTAAAATCTTAATAAGATATACTAGACATCCAAATATATCATCATATTTATTTTTAGCATAATGGCTTTAACATTCGTATATAGCATTAGATTTATTTTCTTCACATTTTGGTCAAGAAAATTGTTTTTACTAGGTTTTACAAGTAATAAAATGTAGTTGGAAAATAGTTGAGAACACTAAACAATACAAATCCCATGGTTTTTATTTAAATTTTTAGCACTCATATGGAAGCCAAATTTTGCAGGAAACTACTACATACATAAATAAACATTCATAAATTTTTATGGTACTAAACACATCATGAAACATCCTCAAACAATTCAATAAATTTGAAGACAATCAAAGAATAACAATAAACAACATTTAGCATTAATTCTCACATAAATAAAAAATAGTGTATTTGAATTCAAAATTTTTGTGAGAAATATGTAGCATGTATATGAATAATTCTCAAAAGTAATTTTCTTAAAATCTTACTTTTATACTTACGAGAAAATCCCGTAGTGCGATTTTTTAGCCTAAAAATGAGTTTAAGAGTAATAATTCTATAAAAACTATCCTTTAAATAAAACTAAGCATTAAACTACATAACATTAAACCTACAATACCATAATATCATAGTAAAAATTTTGCATAAAAATAGATAGAAAAAATGACCTCACAACGTGTCCGAAACTTCGTTCCGGCATCGTAAACGACTCTGACGATCACACCATAAACTTGTCTATTTAAGCTTTTGGTTTAGAAAAGGCTTCATTTTTGGGTTGGGAAATACTTAGGAACATTTATAGAGGCTTGTGGAAGAGATTTGAGGATGGTAGTACTTTGGTTAAAATTGTTTGATTGTGTACTTGTTTGTGGTGCCTCAGTGAGAGAAAACTAGAGAAAGACAAGGGACATTGGAAGCAACGGGTTGTGATCTATAACATGGCCCTATTACGAAAGAGAATACAACTAAGAAAGAGGGACGTGGGATGGTGGTGTCGAGCATGGGTGATAAGGTGTTGTTGGGGAAAAGAACGTGGATGTATGGCAAGTTGTTTGTTGTATTCTTGGGGAATAGTATGGATGTCATAGAGAATAAAGTTCAAGATGAAAGAAAGAAGTAAGTGTATAGGGAGAGACTTGGATATGAGGTGGGAAGATATGAAGAGTAACATGGGTTTGGTATGGTTTTTTTAGGAGAATATGCAGAATAACATTGCAACAAAAGAAAATATTCCCCACTTCTGTAACTGATAAAGTAAATTGGTTTTGGACTGATTTGAACATGGAAAAATGGAAGGAACTGATACAAAAATGAAATTTGGAATAAAATAGCTTTGTGCAACTTTTGGATGTGAGGAAGAAGAAGCTCCAAATGACTTGTCATTTGGCTTTTCTATTTTTTTTTTGTCCACTCCCAAAAAGACTTGTCATTTTGGGTTATCAACTCCCAAATGACATGTCTTTAGGAAGTTTAGTTTAGAGTTTTTTTTTTTTTGGAAAACCAAAAATTCTTAAAATAATTTCTAAAATTTTTATGAATCAAAATATCATATCCAAATAAATAAAAATCCATATAGATGACCAAAACAAACAATTTACGAACAAAATATAATAATCATATATTAGGCAATTTATGTCATTAGAACTTCTTTGGATTATCCACTGCAAAATCATTAGTTCATAATAAACTTTATAAACATAAAAATCATATTAATTATCACACAAAAATATGCTTTTAAGTTATAATTCTTTTTCATATTGTTGCTTAAGATCATTATTATCCGTTAAAGAAAACGTCGGGCGTTACAATCCTCCCTACCTCATAAAATTTTCATCCTCAAAACTTAGAATAATTTGGGGTACTTGATTCTCATTTCATCTTCTTGTTCCCGTGTAGCCTTTTCTATTTTGCGGTTATACCAAAGGACCTTAACTGATGTGATCTCTTTATTTCTCAAGGTCTTGGTTCTTCAGTCTAAAATATTGACTGATTTCTTCTCATAGCTAAGATCTTCTCGTATCTTAATAGATTGAGATTTAATTACATGCATGAGATTTGGAATGTATTTGTTGAGTATTGAAACATGGAAGACATTGTGGATAGATGACATGTAAGGTGGTAGATTTAGTTCATGAACTACGTTATCAATTGGCCTCACTACTTCATAAGGTCCTATTGAATCTTGTGCTAAACTTGCATTTCTTCCTAAATTTCATGACTCTTTTCATTGGTGCACTCTTATGAACATAAAATCACTGATCGCAAACTCCAAAGGCCTCATTCTTTTGTCAACATAGCTCTTTTAGCGACTCTGTGCTATCTCAATCCTTCTACATATTAGTTTCACTGCTTTGGTTATTTCGTTGACAAAATCTGTCTTCTCTTTAATCTTATCTTCCATCATCTTCTTTTTCCTAGTTTTATGCTAACAGATGGGCAAACTATATTTTTATCCATAAAGCACCACATGAGGTGCCATCTTGATATTTGTCTAAGAGCTGTTGTTGTATGCAAACTCTGCCAACAGTAGCATCTTACACCAACTAGTCTTGTAATCAAGAGCATAGGTGTGGAGCATATTCTCTAAGATCAAATTTGTTCTCTCTATTTGGCCTCAGTCTGGGGGTAAAAAGCTATGCTAAAACGTAACTTTGTACCTAATGCATTTTGCACACTTTTCTAGAAATAGGAAGTGAACCAACTATCATGTTCAAAGATGATGGACTTTGGAATACCATAAAACCTTACAATTTCCTTTATGTAGAGTTCTATAAGTTGTTCCATCAAATAGGTGATTCTGATAGATATTAAGTGTGCCATCTTAATCAATCGATCAACCACTACCCAAATAGAATCATACTCATTTTTAATTCTTGACAGACCCATAATGAAATCCATCGCAATCTCCTCCCACTTCTATTTAGGTATCTGAATTGGCTGCAAGACATCTCCCAGCCTTTGGTGTTTAGCCTTGACTTGTTGACAAGTCAAGGATTGCTTTACATACTTAGCAATATCATGCTTCATGCTAAACCACCAAAAGCCATCCTTTAAGTCATTCTATATTTTCCTCGCACCTAGATAGATCAAATAGGGAATATTGTGGATTTCTGTTAGGATTCTTTCCTTCAAAACATCAACTTTGGGAATGCATAAACTATCTTTGAAATATAACATTTCATCTTTTGCCACTCGGAACCCTTCACATTTGCCTTCCTCAATTTTTTGCTTGATTCTTACTAGGCATGTATCTCTATCTTGTTTACCTCGAATTTCATTGTATAATGTTAATGCAAGAGTCAACGCTAATAGTTGTCCTGAAATTAGTTTGAGCTAAAGTCTAGAATTTCTTTCTTCAAGGGTTAGGAAATTTCTTGTAACGGCATCAAGGTTGTAGAAGACTTCCTATTTAGAGCATCCACCACTTGATTTTCCTTCCTTGGGTGGTAGAAGATTTCATAATCATATTCCTTGACCAATTTTAACCACCTTTGTTGTCTCATATTGAAGTCCTTTTGGGTGAAAAAGTACTTCAAACTCTAATGGTCAGTTTAGATTTTACATTGAATTCTATACAAATAATGTCTCCACATTTTTAATGAAAATACTACCACTACCAATTCGAGATTGTGAGTAGGATAATTCTTCTCATAATCCTTTAGTTAGTCACTCTATCATTTGCATCAGCATTGCATCGAGGCCCATTTTTGAGGCATTGCTATATATAACAAATCCTTCTTCGCCTTCTAGAATTGTCAAAATTGGAGTCAAGGTTAGCATTTTTTTTAGTTCTTGGAAACTCTTATCACAATTGTTAGTCCATTAAAACTTCTTCCCTTTGCAAGTCTGGTTGGTGAGTGGCAAGGCTATCTTGGAGAAATCTTCTATGGAATTCCGCTAATACCCAACCAAACCTAAGAAGCTTCTTATCTTACTTGTATTTTAGGTTACTTCCAGTTGAGAGCAACTTCGATTTTGGTAGGGTCCACTGTAATTCCATCCTTAGAAACAACATAACCCAAAAAAGGTACATGGTTGAGCCAGGATTTACACTTGGAGAATCTGGTGTATGACTGATATCTTTTTAAGTTTCTAGCATAATTCTCAAGTGTTCAGCATGTTCTTCCTAACTCTTCGAATACACAAGATGTTGTTAATAAACACTATGATAAATTTATTAAGGTAGTCCTTGAACACCTGATTTATCAGATCCATGAATGCTGTAAGAGCATTTGTTAGGCTAAAAGGCATGACCATGATTTCATAATGGCCATACCTCATTCTAAAGGTTGTCTTTGGACTGTCCCCTTCTTTTATTTTTAGTTAATGTATCTTGATTGCAAATCTCTTTGAAAACATTGACACACCCTTTAGCTGGTTGAATAAATCGATTCGAGGTAACGTGTACTTGTTCTTGATTGTTACTTTGTTCAATTCTCGATAATTGATGTAGAGTTACATATAACCATCCTTATTCTTCACGAATAGGACCAGAGCTCCCCATAGAAAATGATTACGCTAGACAAAACCCTTATCAAGGAGCTGCGAGTCTAGTTCTTTCTATTTGACTAGGGCCAATCTATGCAGCACATTGGAAATTAGGGCCGCGCCTAGTATGAGTTCCATTTTCGATTCTTTTCTTTATGTGGATACTTTTGGAAATTCCATGACCACTGAAACACCTTCAACCTTTAGGAAATACTTTTGGAAATTCCATAATCATTGAAACACCTTTAACATACGCCTTTTCTTCTTGACTTTTATCTACGATGTTTGTTAGAAAACCTATGCATCCACTAGCTAATAACTTCTTTGTCTTTATGGTTGATAGAAAAATTTTTGATTTCTTTCTTAATTTGACAATGTACATGAATTTCTCTTGGCCCTTTAGGTTAAAGAACACTTTTCTTCATTGGCATTCATTTGGAGCATCCTATTTCCTTAGAAAGTCTATCTCAAGATTAAGATTAGAATTGTGTATGTCGAGTATAATAAGATTGATGTAAGGTTCATTATTGACAATTCTAAAAGACATGGTATGTAAGAGATACGTGGATGACATTACTTCCCCTACGGTTAACATAGTAGTGAATTCCTCATTTTTCCCAAATTTTATGGTACTAGGACTGTCCTTACTTTCCATTTATCACAAGAATTACTCTAAAACCATCTTAATACTTTAGTCCTATCAACTTATTATGGAATAACATGTGTCTAATAATAAATCATAATAACTAGCTCTCCATCTAATTTTAATTCTATCTGAACATACAAGAATCCAATCCTATCAATAGACCAACTTAAAATTCAAAATTTTCACAATAGTAAAATCTTTTGATGACTTCAATAGTTCACATAAGGATGAAAACCTCATCTAAGATAGTACATGCTTAAATTCTCATGCTTAACACTCAAGTTCTGAAAATAAATCTACTAGCGAGTCATCCATTAATGGCTATGCCATGTCTATCTTCAAAATCAATATTATGCTAAGTTTTCCAAACTTCTTGCACCAATAGTAAAAGCTATTGTTATTTCTACATGAAAACATATATAAGCCTCAATAAACCTCGTCTTAGTAGAATCTCAAATAGACCAAAAGATTAACACCTATTCCATGCGAGATTTGATATCATTGCATTCCTATGATATCTCATGTTACCTTGAGCAAATAGGATCTTTAAGAAATTTTTTCAATACTTACGTACTTTATATAAATCCAGTCCACTCATGGCCACTATATGGATTAATTACAAAGAAATTGACGCAATCATACCTAACAATAAAATCGACAAATCTGGTCTTTTGTGTCACATTTATTCCTTACAAGTTAAAAGGCTTATAGATCCTTATAACTGTATGAATTTCAATTAATGCATACTATATCTTAGAGTTGGTCTACTTTTGTGATCAACCATATAATCAATCTAACCATCCCCTCCATGACCATTGGTTTTGAGTCCATCTATCTTTAAATAGGATTTGCTACATTAATTGTTCAGAGAAGACCATTTCATTCTAAATAGAAATAATCTACACTAGCAATGCTCAAATAAATATTCTATACTTTAATTGAGTTGCTAAATTAATAATTAATTATATATTACTGACTATTTTAATTATCATTCATAAATATAATCCTTTTGTGTCAAAGATTTATATGATATTTAAAGTCACATAGATAATTAAAGAACTTTAATGGTATTCATAAAATATTCAAAATACATGTACACAAATATATTAGAAAATTCACCTTATTTATTTATAAATATGTTATTTACCATCATATGCTTTATAGGCATCTATCTTAATAATCTTTCACTTGTCTTAAAGTAGATTAGGTGTGTCTTTTAATTTGTAACGTTCTAGATGCTTCTTAAAAACTTTGGTAGGTGAGGTCTTCATGAACTGTTCTACAAGGCTCTCTTTCAAAACAATCTTTGTTATAGTCATGTCACCCTTTTTTGCTATCTTCTAGATCAAATGATATCTTCTTTCTATATGTTTCACATTTTTATGGTTTCTAGGTTCTTTTATATTAGTAATTGCATGAATGTTGTCATAGTATATGATTTATCCACATCTAGAATGACTTTCAAATCAATTAATAACTAGCAAAGTCAGATTGCTTCGATGGATGCTTCCAAAGCAATGATGTAGTTTGCCTTCATTGTGGAATTGGAAATACATTTTTGTTTCACACTCCTCCAAACAATGGCCCTAGAGATTACGTGCTAACATCCAATTAAAATCTAATAGAAAAGATAGGTTTCCCACTAGTGGTCTAGTGTTGCATCCTCTAGCTTTCTAATAAATAAAACGATACTATATTAAATGAAAGTAATCACATAACTATCTATATAAAAAATAACTCAACGATAAGCTTACTTGCCCACCATGTCCAAATGCTCGATAGCCCTTGCATTAATCGTCCTTATTAAGTGTGTTCTTAGAATGCTACACCAAGCACCTTCTCGGGGGTGTGTCGAGAAACTCCTTTATGCTCCATATGGATTACGTCTATTGTTCCCGCAAAGAACAAAAACTTATGTCGATGAGTCTAGTCTGACCATTCACTAGGTAGCTACATCGACCAAACCGATCAAAGACACACCACCCATTGTGAAATTGACAACCTGTCTAGTCCCCAACTAGGCTAGCCCCTTCACAAATAAGAGTGAGCAATATCCAAATGACAACCACATGGCATCCTTAACCCTCTTATAGGCAATCTCTTTATTTGAAGATTGTGACACCTATCACTAGTCACGTAGACTCCATACAGTAATACACCTAGGTCAAGCGAAAAACCAGCCTCACATCTGGTCCAAACCTAACACTATAAATAGGAGAAATAACTCCACCTTAGAGGTAAGTGGACTATCTTACCTTAACGTTGCTTCTTTCCACCTATTAGACTAGGTGCCTTAAGGATTAAATGATGTAATTGTTTTTAAGACATTTAATTAATAAAGAGTTTAATATTTGTTGCATATATCAAATATGTCCTCTTTATGTTCATTTATGTTGAATGTATAATAAGCAAATGAAAGTCTGAGACTGTCAGTCTCAACCATTAAGATCATGTATATGATGGATAGATGTAACACCCCCTTTGGATGTCACAGGAGTAGTTAACTTTCATCGACATCTCTTAATTATTTAATAGGAAAACCTAAACGTGTAAGTATTATCTAATTATTTACCCATAAATTTTGCTCTATTTTTTAAGCTAATTAAGTGTATCCCTATACGAACTTATGAACTAAAACATTACTTTCAAACATTTAGTTTATTTCTAAATATGTACTACTAGGATTTACATGATTGCAACTTTCAAATAGATTCAATAATTACTTACTGTGAACAGTTTTCGTCCTCAGTTAACCTGACGGTATACCTAAAGTTTTCAACTAACCTACTACCTGTAGAAATAATTAGTCTTAACATAATAGGTATGAAATGTATAATCAAATTATAATACTTAAATACTTATAGACAAAAGTTTGACAACTCAACAACATAATATCGAGTTCATGAGAATAGTAAAAACGTAACAATTAAATAAGTCATGTAATACGTAAATTATTATATAACAAAGTGTTATTATTATTCTATTTCATAACTTGACTACATATTCTAACACCACATTCTTTGCACACACATCCATCCATCCATCCTCCAACTATAGCTGCAGCCTTATTCTTATCTACAACACGATGTAACTTAAGTAAGCGTTAAGCTTAGTAAGTGCATATGAGATCTCACAAAACATTATGAAAACTTTAAACATAACGTGAGTCATTGAATCTTTGACATAATCATTATAGTGCATAAAGTACACTTCGTAAGAACATATCTTTCCTTTTTCTTTTTTCATAGTAAGACCATTAATTTTATTTTTTAAGGCCCTAGCTTTGCACCATTAATATTTACACTATTAGGGTGTGCCGTCACGAGATGAGAGGGGTAGCTAATCTCAAACCAAATGCGACAAGTCCACCTTGGGGGACTAGCATCATAACTGGGTGTGCAATACTTTGATTATGTGAAACATAAATATATTTTGGACAAAGTCTTATGCATCATAAAACAAATGTTGAAAACATTCATAAAAAGACATTCTTCAAAACCACCATAAAAGGGAAAGAGAATAATATAATAACATACAACATTTCTCAAAATTTTTCACAATCATTTTTCATGTTGCAGGTGAGAATATACTTACTTGGCGTATAGCAAATTACTTAACCTCTTACAAGTGGATGGTTTTCTCTACTTCTAATTTAAGTGCCTTAAAAATCTTTAATATAATAATATGGTGGCAAAAGAAACATTCTTAACGTAAAAATATGCTCAAACCATTGCATACATCATTATGAAAACAAGCAATACCATACTTAATTAATTAGAAGAATGCATACAAATAACACTACATTCTAGACAGGTTCACAATTTCACCACGACAGTCAACACTTCATGATTTTTATGAAATCACCTAAAATTCTAATAGCCCTAAATTTTTTTTACGATGTTCTTGACATCTATAGATGTTACGATGTTCTTGATATCTATACATGTTTTCTTATTTAATTTTATCCTATTTGGATTAATATAAGTATTTATTTCATATTTTACAAATTACAAAACTGTTGCTGAAAACATATTACTAGTAGTAAGCAATAAGTGAATTTTGTAAATTCACGCCAACTTCCAATGGCTTCAAAATCTTAACAAGATATACTATACATTCAAATATATCATCGTGTTTAATTTTATCATGTTTGAGTTACATTAATCATTTTTTCTATATTTTGAAAAATACAAAACAAACTATCACTGGAAATAGCCTATAGGAAGTTAGCAACCAATGAATTTTTAAAATCATATAAATTTTTAGTTGATCTAAAATTATAAACGTATTTTAACTAGGTTTTACAAATTATAAAACGTAGCTAGAAAATAGTTGAGAAAGTTGAGCAATACACATCCCATGATTTTTATTTAAATTTTTAGAGTTCATATGTGAGCCAAATTTTGCAAACAACAATTACACACATGAATAACATTCTTGAATTTTTACAATATTAAACACATCTTAAAACATCCTCAAACAATTCAGTAAATTTGAGATAGTCTAAGAATGATGATAAACAACATTTAATATTAATTCTCAAATAAAACAAAAATAACGTATTTGAATCAAAAATTTTTGTGAGAGATACAGAACATGTATATGAATAATTCCCAAAAGAAATTTTTTCAAAATATTATTTCTATACTTCTTGGAAAATCCTACAGTGTGAATTTTCAGCCTACAAAAGAGTTTAAGAGTAATAATTCTATAAAAAAACTGTTCTTTAAACATAACTAAGCATTAAACTACATAACATTAAACCTGCATATACCATAATATCATAGTAAAACTTTTGCATAAAAATAGATAGAAAAACCGACATCGCTAGGTGACCGAAACTCCATTTTGGCACTATAAATGACTCCAGTGATCACAATGTAAACTTGCCCATTTAAGCTTTTAGTTTGGAGAAGGCTTCATTTTTGGTTTGGCAAATACTCGGATTGTTTGTAGAGGCTTATGGAAGAGATTTGAGGACGGTAGTACTTTGGTTGAGGTTGTGTGATTTTGTGCTTGTTTGTGGTGTCTCGTAGAAATAAAACTAGAGAAAGGCGAGGGACTTTGGAAGCAATGGGTCATGGTCTATAACATGACCCTACAACAAAAAAGAATGTAGCCAACAAAGAGGGACATGGGATGATGGTGTCGAGCGTCTGTGGTAAGGTGTTATCGGGGAAACGAATGTGGGTGTATGGCAAGTTGTTTGTAGTATTCTTGGAGAATGGTATGGGTGTCATAGAGAATAAAGTTCAAGATGAAAGAAAGAAGTGAATATGTGGGAAAATATGTGGATATGAGTTGGGAGGTTATAGAGAGTAACATGGGTTTGGTACAGTTTTGTCAAGAGAATATATGGAATCACATTGCAACAAATGAAAACATTCCCTACTTGTTTAAATGATAGTGTAAATTGGTTTTGGACTGATTTGGACATGGAAAAAATGGAAGGAACTGATACAAAATGAAATTTGGAACAAAATTAGCTTCCTACATTTTTTGGACATGAGGATGAAGAAGCTCCAAATGACTTGAAGTTTGACTTCTATTTTTTTTTTCCCTAAACGACATGTTATTTGGGAAGTTTATTTTTTTTTTTTTTGTAAAACCAAAATTCTTAAAAACATTTTTAAGAATTAAAATATCACATCCAAATAAATAAAAATCCATATTGATGGGACTAAAGATGAATCGATTTAATTAATAATTCTATTTGTATAAATCAATTTATTTTAGACAATCATATGTATTACATCATAATCCTAAAATGAACTATGAGTCCATATTCTTGACTTGTGTTTTTTGGTGTACCAAGGTATGACATCCTAAATTATATAAAGGCACGCATGTCGATATGTTAGAAACATGACTTTTGATTAACGTAAACTTATTATTCATAGATATGGAATCCATAGCTCTTTTGTGGAGTTCATGATATTCTCTTATAGGTATTATCCTGTAATTGAAAACTAGAGCGCTCAACCATTTAGATACGTATGTGTAACCGAATGGTATACTATTTGTATTAATTATGAATAGTATTTTTTTCAATGGTGAGATAATAGAACATAAGATAAAATAATTAGGAAGGTAAAACAAGATTTATCCTTAAGCCGATTGCGAATATCTTACGAGGATGTTACATGTTATAATATATTATGGATGTTTAACTTATTAGAGTTTTATAATTTATATATAGTTTAGGAGTATAGTTCTAAGCTTTCGTGGAATAGCTTTAGAGTTGATAATTATAAAATATATATATATGTCAAGGATATGTTACTTTATAATTATAGGAGCTTGATCTATATATGTCTATCGGGTCCCATTTGCTAGCTGACATATTTTCCTGTAACAATATGACGTGATTTTTTGACATATTGGTAACTTATGTTAATTCTTAAGATTGACTTAAATTTGATTAATTGGATTTAATAATTCATGTTTAGTTTATTTGTTGAATATATTTTGAAAATTAATTCTAAATAAACATGTTGAATTATTTGAAATGTATTTTATTTGAATATGGGATTATCTATGTATGGTTGTTTTAATTAAATAACTTTTCTATTAGGTTATTTAAATTAAAACTAAGGCTTTATGAAAGATACCTAGGTCAAATAAAGTAGTTATTATTCAATAGGTTTAAACATGTAGATAAGATAACACATTGGAGTTGGTAAACGCATGGCAAGGGCTACCACATCAGCCTGGTTGAGTAGTTACAGTATAGGCCAGTTGACCATTCTTGCCAGGTCAGTAATCTATGTGTTATGAATTTTCTATTCAAGAACTTGATCCAGATTCAAATTTTGATGCCTAATATGATAAGAATGAGTCCAAATACGACCACTATAAATAGGAAACATTTTCCTATGGTTTTACATAAGTGAAGTCACTTGGGAGGTTTAGAAAAGATTTTTAGAGAAAGAAATTTTTTCATTCTAAAAGAATTATTGTTCAACATCTAGAAAACTAGTTCCTATTATTCTCTTGTGATTGTGGGGAGTAGTTACCAAGGGAGAATAGATTGACATATGCCTACTCGTACTCCAGTTGTAGAAAAGAGAACAATAAACAAGACCGATTTCTTGAGGCTCCTCCATCTCATTAGCAATTTTGTCATTTGGTTTACTGTCAAAAGTGCGATTCTGATTTTACAAGGTACAAAAAATCTTTTATTAATTTATAGTATATAGCATGCCTAACTCGCTTATGGGAATGTGTTTATGTATTAAAAATTTTAAAATATCCACTGCGTACTCCTTTTCCGATAATTGGTATCCAAGCCATAGTTTTATGGAGTTTATGTTCTTGCTATGTACGTAAATTATGTGATCTTAACCTTATCTATGCTTGAATTAAATTTTTTAGAGAGTTGGCACTTTAGGTTTTCTATATATTTATATGTTGTCAGGAGATTATATGGTGAATGTTTATTAATTAATTTTATTTTTAATTAATTAGTTTTTGTTGGTTACAGTTTCCTAGAAATTAGAATGTGTTTATAGGTTTATCATGTAATTAGACGGCAGTATATCGTTACCGTCTAGGTTTGTTATTTTATTTTTTCAAAAATTTTTGTAGGAAATGATATAGGTTTTGGTTGTAAATTTTCTATTAAGATATTTAAGATGGATCTAGAAGATGAAGACGATTGCTAGTTTATTTATTTTCTACATTTATAAATTTTTGAATTGTTATTTAAAATAAAACTGGAAAAAATAATCAAGGAAAACTACTCTAGACTCTAGATTTGTGATAGACTAGTTGACCATGCTCAGGGAATCCGATTGATTGGGCTTGCCATCACAGCTGATCGGTTTTGGCCGGTTGACCGGACCCTTTTATGGGTGGTCGAACACCTAGTGTCAAAGGACTTTTTTTTTATTATTTTCAAATCTTTTTATTTTTTAAAAAAACAATTCTTAAAAAGACTTGAAAATTTTATGATAACTAGAAAGTGTTAAAAATGAGCACCACATAAAGAAGGATATAACTAGAAGACACAAGATGAAGAATCTATAATATGTTTGATTAAAAATTTTGTAATCTTTGTTTTTTTTTTTCTATAGGATGGAATCATAACATTACGGTTATTTGTTATATTCCTTGTAGTTTTGCTTATTGCATTGCTTGTTTATGTTTTGCCATGTATGTTGATAACATGTCATGTAGAATAAGGAGTGCCGTTGATTAAAAATTGTTCATGTATCTGGTTGGATCTCCAAAAGGATAGTTTGCTTTAGCATGTTTTATCATTGATCACCCCTAGGTGACAATTATAAACCATGGATAAAGTACTTGAAACGATGGTTAAACACTCAAGATAAATTTTATTCTTAACCTTCCCTAGGAGCTATGTTAATAGAATTAATGATTAAAGAAAATGATTATTAGTATATGCTTGACAAAAACGAGTCTTAAATGGTATATACTAATTGGATGATATCCGTGTTTTTAATTATATTTGGCAAGTTATCCCTAGGTCGCTAGATGAATTCTAAGTTAGGAATTATTATTCTAAGGTTGTGATTTTTTTTAAGGTTTTGACTCATAAACACATAATATGCTTGCTTATATGTTTGTGTTGTCTTACTAAATTGTTATTGCATGTTTGCTTATGTTTGATATATGAATCTTTATTGTAGAACAAACATGTCTAGAAACACATTATCATTGATACTTGATAAAAACACATTAGCCAACGAGAATTATAACAATAAGAAACAGAACCTGAACATGCTTCTATTTTTTGAGAAACTAAAATTGTCCTAATCACACCGTTTCATCCCATGACTATGAAGGAGGGATGTTGACGATCAGGCCAGCTACTACATTATGGCTAGCATGAATAACATGCTATCGGCTTAACATGAAGATCATGAAACTGCTAGGCAGATCATGGATAATCTTGAGGACATTTTTGAAGGCCAAGCATTAACAAAGAGGCAAGGGGTTCTTCTTAAGCTTCTCAACTGTCAGTAAAAACCTAGGACACCTATGAAGGAGCATATGATATTGGTCATGGGTTACCTTGTTGAGACTCAAACCCATGGAGTTGACATTGATGTTGAATCACAAATGACTATGGCTTTTGAGACTCTATCTAAGGAGTTCATCCCATCTAGAGCTTTATACAATTTGAACAATAGTTAATATGTGACCTTAATTGAGTTAATGAAGTGGTTACAGTTTGAAAACCTGATCATAAAAGCTTTGATTGGTGGCAAGACGAATTTGGTTGTTGTATTTGGTCTTAACACCAACTATGGAAATGGAAAGAAATAGAAGGACAGAACAAGAAGTCTTCTATTTTGGCAAATAAAAATGATAAGAATAAGAAAAAAAGAGGAACCTGAAGAAGCTAAAATGTTTCTTCTCTAGGGGTTTGGGCATATCAAGAAAAATTCTAAAGACTTCCTAGCTAAAGGAGGTAAGTGTGAACTTCTAGTTATTGAAACTTGTTTAGTTGGAGAATCAAGTAACACTTGAGTCATAGATTTTGAAGCATCTAATCATGTTTGGGTTTCTCTGTAGGGGTTCAAGGGAACAAGAAGTTTGCTGAATAAGCATTTCATGTCACGGATGGGCGATATGACTCTAGTGTTAGCTGAAGCAGTGAGAGATGTCCATCTTTATTTTAATAGTTATAAGAACTTAGTTTTAAGAGATTATTTTTATGTTCCTAAACTTAAAAGGAATTTAATTTTTATCGCTTGTTTATTTAAGGTTCTTATTCTGCTTTTTTTAATAATAAATTTTTGATTTGTAAAAACAAATCTTTTATCTGTAGTATATGGGTGCAAAACAACCTATATGTTATCAAACCTAAGATGGACTCACTGTTGAACACTGAAATTAATGATAAGTCTAAAAGATTTAAAATTTCTCATTCTAACAAGACTTATCTTTGGCACTTACGATTAGGTCACATAAGCCTTTATCGGATTTAAAGGTTGGTAAGGGATAGACCTTTAAGCAATTTAGTGGTGGAATCTATACCACACTGTGAATCTTGTTTGGAGGGCAAAATGACCAAATGACCATATGGGTCTAAGGACAATCAAGCCAAAGTGGTTCCAAAACTTGTGCATATTGATGTTTGTGGTCCCATGAACATAAAGGCATGAGGAAGGTAGGAGCATTTCGTCACTTTTATTGATGACTACTTGAGATATGGGTATGTTTACCTTATGTGTCATAAGAGCGAAACTTTTGACAAGTTAAAGAAGCAATTTGGTAAACCCATAAAGTCACTTCGATCCGATTGAGGTGGAAAGTACCTCTTCAATGAGTTCTTAGGACATTTAATAGAGAATTAGATTTTATCCTAATTGACTATGCCTAGCACTTCGTAGCAGAATGACAAAACTAAGAGAAGATATAGGACTTCATTGGACATGGTAAGGTCCATAATGAGTTATTCTATATCGCCACTATCTTTTTGGGGATATGCACTATAAACCACATGTTAATATTCAAACAATGTGCCTTCAAAATCAGTTCTTAAAGCTTCTCACGAGTTGTGGACGGGCCAAAAGACATCCTTTAACCATATTCGTATATCGGATGTTGTGCTCATGTCTTGGATAAGATAGCAAATAAGTTGGAAATACATTTAGAGGTGTGTGTGTTTGTAGGGTATCCAAAAGGAACAAAAGGCGGTTATTTTTATAACCCATAAGAAAATAACTCCATGGTTTCTATGAATGTGACTTTCCTTGAGGAAAGTTACATAAACAACCTTGTAATAGAGTGGTACTCAAGGAGATGGCAAGTGATATGATCGCTCCAAAGGTTCCAGCAGATATTAATCCAATCAATGTAAAAAAATCAATTGAACAACAACCTAGGGAGCTTCGGGGTTGTGGGAGGATCGAATGTCGACTCAAAAGGTATATGTTTAATGGTGAAGCCTGCTTTGCTATGAACTCTGAGATAAAGTCTATAAAGACTAATGAAGTCTAAAATTTTTTGGACCTTTCTAAAGGGGTAAAACCTATAGGATGTATGTGGCTCTACAAGAGAAAGAGGGGTACAGATTGTAAAGTCAAAACCTACGAGATTAGACTGGTAGTAAAAAGATACACACAGAAGGAAGGAATCGATTATTAGAAAACCTTTTTGCCTATAGCCATGTTTTAGTCTATCTGCATTCTTTTGTCCATTACAGCCACTCTCGATTACAAGATTTGGCAAATGAATATCAAAATAGCTTTCTTGTATGGTCATCTTGATGATACCATTTATATGGTGCAGCCGGATGTGTTTAAAGCAGCGGATCAAGAAAGTAGAGTCTGTAAATTGCTACAGTCTATTTATGGATTTAAGCAAGCTTCCTTTTCTTGGAACATAAGATTTGATCAAGTGATTAAGACTTATGGGTTTAAACAAAATGTGGAAGAACAAATCGTAACTATAGAATATGACCCTAATTGAAATGCATAAATTTGTCTCATACACTATGGGGTGGTAAGAAAAGATGAACCATATATACCATTCCCATGCGGGTAATGAAATGAGGGCTAGATCATTAATGCAAAAAATATCCAAATACCAAATTCGACTGAGCCTCCTGATAATATCCATAAATGATTTGGTCTTGAATATCTGAATAGGATGAATTGTGGCATACTTAATGCATTAGCTATAGCACTGCACAAGTTGATACACATAGCGCCTAGTATCCATTGTTTACGGCTAGGACTACTAGGGTATCTAATCTTATTTGCTCCCTTAGCTTTTGTCTCTTAGTGCCAATGTCGGCCCAGCAGAGTGCTTTCACTTAAACACATTAAGGATGGGAAATTGGTTTTTGTACTAATCTATATAGATGACATTCTGCTTGTTAGCAATGAAGTTGAGGCATTGTCATTGGTCAATGTTTGGTTAACCAAGCAGTTTGACATGAAAGACTTACATAAGGCTGCTTATGTTCTAAGTATCCAAATCTTTCAAAATGGGAGAACAAATTGATGGCTTTATCTCAAGCTTCTTACATAAATAAAATTCTGGAGAAGTAAGCAATGCAAAATTCTAAAAAAGGTGAGTAACCATCTAGGTCTGTAATTATTCTTTCTAAGCAAGATTGTCAAAGGTTTGATGAAGAAAGTGAATACATGAGGAAGGTGCCTTATGCTTCGGCAGTGGGTAGTCTCATGTATGCTATGCTTTACACTAAGGTCGACAATTTCAGACACGGCACGATGACACGATACGAAAACGACACGAGATAAATAGGTTTGGACTGCATGTTTATTAATTGTGCCATAAATGGGTTGGCATGAATAACACAAAAATAAACAGGCTGGATTCATGCTAACATGCTAAACACGCCCTAACACATTTAATTAAATGGGCCATAAACATATTGACACGGTACGACACAACATTTATAACACATTTAAACTTAAAAGTAAAAATATTTGAAATATTTATAGTAGGTTAGTATTAATTAGATATTATGTTTTTGTTAATTTTCTTTATTGGCTTTTTTTTTAATTTTTTTAATTTTTTTAATTTTTTAATTTATTTTTAATTTTTAATTAATTGGGTCATAAACGTGTCATATACGTGTTGTTATCATGTTAACCCCTCACAACACGTGTAATAATCATGTTAATCGTGTTGTGCTGAGTTACGCGTGCCATAAGCGTATCGTGTTTGTATTTGCATTTTTGACACGTTTATTAATCGTGTTGTGTTTGTGTTCGAGCTAAACGTGTTGTGCTGTAAATGTGCCAACACAAACATGGCATGAACACGATTATTGCCACCTCTACTTTACACATGACCTGAAATAAGCTATGCGGTCAGGGTAGTAAGTCGATTTTAGCCAAACCTAGGACCAAACCATTGGGTTATGATCAAGTATATATTCAAGTACCTGAGAAGGACTAGAGGTTATATGCTAGTGTATTCTGACAAGGATCTATCATCTCTTGGATACACTAATTTAGAATTTTGATCTTTCTTAGATTCAAGAAGATGAACTTCGGCATCTATGTTTACTTTAGGAGGAGGTGCCATTGTTTGGAGAAGTGCTAAGCAAGGTTGCACTTGTGATTAAATGATGGAGGCCGAGATATGGCTGCCAGTGAAGCTTCGAAAGAAGCTGCATGGCTTCTCAAGTTCCTTGGAGATCTTGAGTTAGTTCCTAGCATGTATAAGTTGCTAACTTTGTATTGTGATAATACTGTAGCGATAGCTAATGCTCAGAAATGAGGATTTCATAAGAAGAGTAAGCACATGCATTAGAAGTATCATCTAACGAAGGACTTCTTAGAGAGTAGGCATGTTGCAGTATGCAAGATCACATCTAAGGACAACATGGCTGATCCTTTCACAAAGACACTATTAACAAGGGCTTTCAAGAACTATGTAGAGGCTATAGGGACGTGTAACATATCACATTTACTCACCTAGGCCAAGTGAGAGATCGTTAGTATAGGTGCCTTAAGGATTAAATGATGTAATTGTTTTTAACACATTTAATCAATAAAGAGTTTAATATTTATTTCACATATCAAATATTGCCTCTTTATGTTTATTTATGTGGAATGTATAATAAGCAAACGAAGTTCTAAGATTGTCAATTTGAACCATTAAGATCATGCATATGTTAAGTAGATTATGTAGAAGACATGATCTTAAAGGTAATGGTTTAAATATAAAAGGTCTACAATCGAGAGAATAAAGTTGAGTGCTTTATTTTTGCTAAGATTGTGATGTTGTCTACATCCTTAACGGGAGATGACTTGTCTTGGTCATCAAAGTCAGACTTCGCGAGTAGAGACATTGATATATTGTCATTTGTGATAATATATTAGATCGAGACTAAAGATGAATTGATTTGATTAATAATTCTATTTGCATAAATCAATTCACTTTAGACACTCGTATGTACTACATCTTAATCTTGAAAAGAAATAATGAGTTTGTATTATTGATTTATGTCTTTTGATGTACCAAAGGGTGACATCTTGAATTATGTGAAGGGATGCATGCCCGTATGTTTGTTAAGATTGAATTATATGGAATCCATCTTTTGTAGAGTTAATGATATTTTCTTATAGGCATTATCTTCTAATTGGAAACTAGAGCGCTCAGCCATTCGGATACGTATTTCTAACCAAATGGTGTACTATTTGTATTAATTATGAATAGTAAGTTTTTGAATTGTAAGATAATGAAACATAAGATAAAAATAATCATAAAAGTCAAACTAGATTTATCCTTTAAGCAGATTATAAATATCCTATAGGGATGTTACATATTATGATATGGCATAGACATTTAGTTTATTGGAGTTTCAAAATTTATATATAGTTTAAGAGTGCAAGTCTGAGCTTTAAGTGGAATAGTTTTAGAGTTGATAGTTATAGTATGTATATATCAATAATATGTCATTTTTTAATTATAGGAGTTTGATTTGTATACGTCTATCGTGTCTTCTTTGCTAGCTCATATATTTTCTTGTAATGATACGGCGTGATTTTTCAATATATTAGTAACTTATATTAATTCTTAAGATTGTTTTAAATTCAATTAATTAGGTTTGATAATTCATGTATTATTGGTTGAATTAATTTAGTAAATTAATTCTAAATAAATAGGTTGAATTATTTGAAATGTATTTTATTTGAAAATGAGATTATTTGCATATGACTGTTTTAATCAAAATTTTCTATTGGGTTATTTGAATTAAAACCAAGGCTCTATGATAGATACCGGGATCAAATATAGTAGGTATTATCCAATCGGTTTAAATTGGTTAATAGGTAACATTCTGGAGTTGGAAAACACATGGTAGTGGTAGCTACGTCAGCTCAATCGATTGGACATAGTATAGGCTGGTCGACTACCCTTTCCAGGTTAGCAATTAGTGTGTTACATATTTTTCTATTCAGGAAGTTGATTCAGATTCAAATTTTGAAGCCTAATTTGATAAAAATGAGTCCTAATTCGACCATTTTGAGCAGGGAACTTTTTTATATGGTTTTACATTATAAGTGAAGTCACTTGAGAGGTTTAGAGAGACATTTCTAGAGAAAGAAATTCTATTACTTTAAAAGAATTCTTCTTTAACATTTGGAAAAATAATTCTTATTGTTCTCTTGTGATTGCAGGGAGTAGTTAATAAGAAAGAATCAATCGATGTGTGTCCACTCACACTCTGGTCGTGGGAAAAAGAAAAGCAAAAAAGACCAAATGGTTAAGGCTCTTCCAAAAGCCATTCTTAGTAGCAGTTCTACATTTGATTTCTTATTAGAAGTGTAGTTCCGATTGTACAAGGTACAAAAGATCTTTTATTGATTTGTAGTATATAGCATGTCCAACTCATTTATGGAAAAGAGTTTATTTATGAAAAAAATTAAAAAATCTGCTGCATACTTTTTTTCCAACACCACCTAGCTCACTTTGATCTAGTACTCAACTATTGTGTTAGAGTGCCCTTAGCAGACACCACATGTTCCCCTCACTTCAGGGCATGCCTTTTGTCTTGTTAATTTGAGCAAAGTTGACCACCTAGAGGTCGAGAAGACAATCCAGTGTAGCCACATATGGTGTTGACCATTCAAGGTCATCAATATTTTTTGATGCTAGAAGGAGGGCCACATGCCTTTCTAGCAATATTACCTCTCCCTCCAATCATTGCTAGAGAGGTCAAATGACCAATGGACTAGAAGGTTACCTAACTAAGTGTCCCAAGCACAAGAGCATAGGTTTAACCTGAAGTCCAACTAGGTCCAACACTTCCAATGAGGTCTGACCATAGGTCCAACCATAAGTCCAAGCACAGCATAGGTTCATTAAGTTTGACCATTGGCCTGACAAAGAGTTCTAACATAGGTCTTACAAAGAGTCTGACCATACGTTTGACTAAGAATCTAACTAGATCTATCTACAAGTTCAATGAAGAGTCTGACCAGCTCCACTAGGTTCGGTAAGGTTCAACCATAGGTCCAATGAAGAGTTTGATCACCTCTATTAGGTTTGACTAAAACTCTAACCAGGTTCGATCACATGTCTGATGAAAAGTGTGACCAAATCCAACCAAGTCCACCTAGTCAACTACAAGTTTGGCCATGAGTCCATTAAAAATGACCATAAGTTCAACCATAAGTCTAAACAAATCTGACTGGCTCTAACGAGAAAAAGACCAGGTTCGACTACGACTTACTAGGACCATGATGAAGAGTCTAAAAAAGCTACAGCAAACTAAGAGACCTATATTCCTATGAAGAATTTAACCAAGTTCAAGACAGAGAGTCTAAAAAGGCTATGGCCAAACTAAGAGACCTTAGGTTCGACAAAGAGTCTAAACAAGTCCACATTGAAGAGTATAAAAAAGCTATGGCCTACCAAAAGACTATGGGTCCAAGATGGTTACAACCAATGAAGAGACCTTAAGTCCAATGAAGAGTTCAATAAGGTTTAAGAAAAGCTACGGACCTTAAATTTGGCTACGGCCAACCAGGTATGAAGAGTCAAAAAAAGCTATGAACTACTGAAAGTCCTAAAGGTCTAAGAAAGCCACAGCTAACCAAGAGACCTTAGATTTAACAAATGGTCTGACCAGATCTAGGATAAAGTGTCCAAAGAGGCTACAGTCGACCAAGAGATCTTAGGTCTGATGAAGCATCTTATTAGGTGCAACAATCAAATGTCCAGAAAGGTTACAGCTAACCAAGAGACCTAAGTTTCCAACAAGGCTATGACCAACCAAAGAAAACCACTTTCCTAGTGACAATTGACTCTATCTAGGACCAACATGTCAAAGAAGCTATATCCAACTAAGAAACCTCAAGGTTGAAGAAAGCTATAGCCAACTAAGAGGCCAAGTGTCCAACTTAGGTTGCGTCAAGACATACGAAAGATACTTTTTGGCCTCATTAAGATTTTGGTGGTGATGTCTTCCAACGTCGATGTCTTAAGGGGCTACTATTATTGGGAGGTTTTCACAATTTAAAAACCATCAAACGCCACTTCTATGACCAATTATCTACAAAAGTTTGATCGAGATTCAACCGTAGGTTGGACTAAGGTCTGATTAGGATCTGACCAAAATCTCTCTAACTAGATTCATTCGACCAAGATCTGTCTCACTAGGATCCGCCTAACCAAGATTTGTCCAACCAATGTCAGCTCAATGAGGGTCCATCCTACTATGATCTGTTCAACTAAGATCAATCCTACTAGGATAAGTTCCACCAAGAACCACTCGATTAGGGTCCATCTGACCAAGATCTGCCTTATCAGAAATTGTCTGACTAGGCCAAAGCAACCTTAGAGAGTAGCTCTATAGAATTGGTAAGGTGGTTGGACCTTGATTAGATCACCTCACCAAACGCACTAACACTTCCTTCCATAGAAGTGGATAGGGCCGGCAATTTCGGACATGACACGATGACACGATACGAAAACGACACGAGATAAACGGGTTTGAAACGCACGTATATTAATTGGGCCATAAATAGTTCGGCACGAATAACATGAAAATAAACGTGTTGGATTCATGCTAACACGCTTTAACACGCTTAATTAAACATGCAGTAAACATGTCAACACGACACGACACGACCCGCCCGTTTATAGCACGTTTAATAAACTCTGATATTTAGTAAAAGAAATATATTTCAAGTATATTTATTAAAATAAAATATAAGAAAATATAGAATATAAAATTTGTAATCAAAACTAATAGGTTGTTGAAACTAATTAATTAAGTTTAAGATGTGTTTTATAACTTTTATAAACCATTATTTCTATTAATTATTATTAGAATATATACCTACGATATATAACCTTAATTTTTAATTTATTTTTAATTTAAGCCAATTAAAAAAACTATTTTTTTAAGTTTTTTAAGTTAAGTGATTATACTAAAAATACAATTATACAAAAAATATCCTAATTTTAGACCTATGTTTTCACTAAAATATCAATAAAATCAATCAAAAAATATATATCTATACATTAAATAATATAAGGTTAAAACAGAAAAAAAAAAGTTTGAAACAAAAAAAAAATCAAATTTGCGCGTGCACAGATTTGAACCTGCACGTAAAGGACATATTATGGCTCTTGTTGCCACCACACTAAATGCTTATTCAATGTTAAATAAAAGCCTTTTTTTTATTTATTGAGGTTTTTTTATTCATTTAAAAATAAAAAAATATACGGATTTAAGAGGTGGAAGGAGGATTCGAACCTTGCACTGCACAGGATGTGTTTTATATCCCTCTCCACCACCACACCAAACCAACATTTGATAACCAATGATGGAACTTTTTTTATTTATTATGATTTAACTTCTTCTCTTAAAAAGTTCCACATCGAAAGCTCGTACTGAGTCTTTCTTAACTCTATCCTATATATATGAGCATCTTGTGTTGTTTACTCCATTGCAGTGGAATCGAGTTTAAACGTTGTTGTATTTTTAATTTAATATTTAAATTAAAACTTGTAGAGATTTGTTTGGCATCTAAAAAAATTAAAATTAAAATTAAAATTAAAATTTTAAAAAACTCATATAATAAAAAATTAAAATGAAATAAAAAAAGATTATATAATAAAAAATTATAAAATTTATATAATAAAAAATAAATAGTAAATTTTGTTATTAAACGTAGTTAGTGTAACAATTGTGTGTCGTGTCGTGTTATAACGTGTCGTGTTTGTGTTTATATTTTCAACACGTTTATTAATCGTGTCGTGTTTGTGTTTAATATAATTGTGTCGTGTTATAATCGTGTTGACATGAACACGACACGAAACACGAATTGCCAACCCTACTAAAAATGACAATGTAACTTTCCTTAAAATAACATAATCCTGGTGCACGCGCATATTATATTTTATATATATATATATATATATATGTATGTATGCATATTATATTATATATATATATATGTATGTATGTATGTATGTATAAGTTGCTAGTTTGGCTAACTATCTGGTGATTAATTAATAAAAGGAAGAAAAAACCCATAAAAAATGAAAAAAAAAAAAAAAAAACAGATCAGATCCAGCCACCGGAGAACCAAACAAGAAAAATGATAAAAAAAGGGTAAGAAACAACCCTAAAGAAAGGCAAATGAAAACGACCAGAATGAAATGATCCAATCCGGTGTTATTTACATGGCTCGAAAGCCCTCCCATCTCGAGCACGAAGAAAATTGCTTTTTTTTTTTTTTTTTTTTTGGGGCCAGGATCAGTAGCGATCACCGCTTTTCGCAATTTATTAAGCTCCTCAAATTTATTTATTGACTTTGGAACTGGTAACTCCATTTCTTTCGAAGTAAATGGATAGTTATTGAGTTTTTCTCCTTGAACATCAACGCAACAAGGGATAACTAGATAAAAACACTTTTCACGCATTATCAAAACATTAATTAAAAAGTCCTATTTTATGTTTCTTTGTTTTTAAGTGCTTAAAATCAAGCACAAGCTATCCCAAACGCACAGGGATAAGATTACTGGGTTTGTCTTAAGTCTGTCTTGTTACAACTTTTTAAAGTTATTGACTTATTGCTACATAGGATTAATAGATTGTTATATCCTACTTCTACATTTGTTGCACTTATATGACCCATTCTCTTGAAAGTGTTAAGCAAAATACATGTACGAACGGAAACTGTAACACCTATAAAGAAACTAGAAATAACAAAATTGTACTATAAAAAATAACAAAAATATCAATAAGCTGTTACTTAATAGACTTTAAAACTTGTACTTTGGCAAGGCATTATAAGCTTCATAGAAGGCTTTTATTGCCCGTTAGAAGATTTAATAGACAACTTCTTGATCAATACTATATATCTTGAGTTTTGGCCTTGAGACCAGTGGACATTATTAATACCTAATAATTAAAGTCATCATGCTAGAAATTACTCTTTTTAGTTTTACAAGTTAGAACATATCAGCACATTGATTATACATATACGTAAATAAATGTAAGCAAATATAAGTATCCATAACTTCAACAGAGTGCTTGCATACACAAATATACTGTGCCAAATATAGCTAAACGGAGACAAGAGGAGGAACGTCCATTGTGGAATAAAAGCTTATTATTGCAATGAACTCTTTAACTAAACGAGTAGTTATATATAATAGTCATTTTGAGTCACTTCTCCAGCTTCACTTGGTCAAGTAGGCTTTTACCGTGTAGCTTTCCACACTGGTACAATGACTTCAAATAGTCCGCATGGAGAATACTTTTGTAGTTAGGCCTGTTGTGTTTTAAAAGATCTGGTACAGGACCAACGATGGCTTTCAAATCTGGACCAGCAAATGCACCAACTGAAAGACGATGCTTTTCCAAATTCACAACAACCCTGTGCTCTACGCTTTTGTACTCTCCGTTGGTCATAATCTAAAATGAGGAACAAATTAGTAGGGGCCTGCTTGATTTTTACCATAATGATCATTATTGTTACTATTCACATCTTTGTTAAGAAGGCATAATGTATAGACAATTTCTCCGGTGACTACCAAAAAGGTAATCTATTGGTAGACATTTATCTGTCTTTTAGCTGTTGATTTGCAAAAAGAAGTAATTTTGACAAGATCCAACAGTTTTAAACATATCTTATCATTGAGGATCCCACTGTATAAAGAACCTAATACATGTTAACGATCATAATAACGATGAGTACTAAAAAAGTAACCTATTGATATGTATTTATCTATTAGATTTGCAGGAAAAAAAAGATATTGATCAGATTTAATTGTTTGAAAACAAACGCTATAAGTGAAAATCACACCAAGAAAAGGCCCTAATATATTTTAATAATCATAGTAACTTACCTCAATGAGGTCCCCTATGTTCACAACGTATGCACCGGATATTGCTTTAATAGGCACCCATTTACCATTTTTCTTGATTTGCAAACCTTGGACATCATTCACTTGGAGTACCAGTGACAATCCGCTTGCGTCAGAATGTGGACCCAGACCCATTACCTTGTTAGCTTGACCACTTGGTGAATAATGATTTATTCTCACTGTTTGTGTTCCCTGCTCAAACATATTAGTAAATGTCTCTGAATCCAGCCCCAAGTTCCTTGACATGAACTTCAACAAGCAGACTGTAAGTCTATGCATTTCCAACAAGTATTTGTCCAAGTTTTCTCTGAAGATTAGGAAAAAAAAAAAAAAAAAAAATCATTACACCAACAGCTTTTATCTGCAGGGACATCGACGCAAATTTATGAAGTCTAAATTATAAGAAAAGGTTGGAGAACTATATATATATATATATATATATGTTCTGCTCTTAGTAGATTCACCAGAAGAAATTGGCAGATATGACAATGTTCAAAACACCATTGAAGTATCTAATCGATGTAAAATCATGAGTCGTTGTATGTGTCTAACATTTGACAACGGTTTTTCACCATCGTCCAATGTGCATGTGTGAAAAAAAAAAAAAAAAAAAGGCTGAGGAAAGAGGGGGGTCACTTGCTACCGCTCATTATACTATTCCCACTCTCTATTTTAATTACGATTTTGTCACTGAATTTATCGATTAATAAAATTACTTTTATGCTTCCACTAGAATCAAAACCTGGATCTACAATTGGGAACAGTTATTATGAAAAAGTAGTGCAAATTGATATTAATATTCTACGTACTTGAAGGAAGTGGAATGATTAGGCCAAAATCTCATATTTCTTTGGGAGATGGGTCGAGCAACAAGGAAGAGCCTGTCTGTCGAGTCATGACCATAGCCTTCAAAGCTATTTGGCAGCTGAGCGTAAGCTTTCTTTTCCTCAAGGGGTAGCGCAAAGAATTTCTCTATGTCAATCTTCATTTTCTCAGTGACTTCGTCCGCAACCCCGTGATTTATTAACTGTCACCATCACAATTACGAACAACAAGCTAAGTTCCATTTTGAAGAAGTTTATAAAGGTAGATTGTTTTAAGTTCTTCTTTTTTTTCTTTATCATGGATTAATAGACAAAGAACAAAGAACATCTTGCTCTTTAGTTAGCATTCCAACAAGGTCGGATGCCTGCAAAACAAAATGACATGGCTTTTTATACAACTTCACTTTTCAACGCAAATTTATGGAACACGCCAGTAACTCCCAATTTAGGTTAGAGTTGGGATTACAATCCCCATTGAGTTTTTTAAGCAAGCTTGAATGACGTTTTGCCTTGAGAGAGAAGTTATATTGCTCATATATGAGCTCACAAATCAAAATTCGGTTGAGCACTACTATTAGCCCCATCGGGCAACTGCCCTACGAGAAACAACAGTTTGTCTCTGATGGGACAACCGCCCACCGGGGATGGAGATCATTTTTCAACTCAGTTTCTTCCAAACATGAAAAGTGAAAAAATCAATATGATCTTGATGTGGTTTAGGTTGTGGATTGTACCTGAAAGAAGCCCCAATCTTTACAAGCCGAATGCAGCCTTGCCAATTCGTCATGGTCCGGGTGTTGATCAAGTAGTTTGTTCATATCAATTACTGGTACGTCATATGTACCGTCCTCAACTTCCACCACATCATTTTCATCCGCATGCAGCTGGAGATAGCGACGTGGTTTTTCTTCCAACTCGTCTAAAGAAAGAGCCCCAACATTCTCAATTACAGGTCCAACAACAGAATTACCTGATCCGTTGTCAACTTCTACCCTAAGCTCCCCCTGATGAGCCTCCATTTCTCTCAAACAACAGATTCAATCAATGCCAAAGTTCTTTGTGAAATAATTTGGTCCTGGTTCAACTATCTTACTTAGAAAGATGGACTGACTGTTCCATTCTAATCAGTGTGTGGACTGTGGACCCACATACGTGGGCAGGTAGTGGAAGAGCCCTTCAACCAAAATTTTTTAATGCCATTATTTTTCTTAATCAATTTTTTTTAGAACTAATCTCATTGTCCTATATAATAAGGGCCGCTTGTGGAAGCAGATATATATTTTTCTTTATTTTTATTATTACACAAGGGAAATGTTATTAGATGCTCTTCCATGTGGGTTATGTTAGTTGGCGTTATCTCTTTCAAGCTCGTCAACCGAGATCTTTTAGGCTTGTTGTTATTATCGGTTGGATTAATTTTGAATAAATTAATTCAAGATAAATTTGTTGAATTATTAAGAATATTTATTTTCTTAGAGATTATTTAAATATGACTGTTTTAGTTGGATAACGTTTCTATTGAGTTATTTGAATTAAAACTGAGGCTCTATCTCAAAAATCTTGGGTGAAAAATAAAGATTCACAGATATCTTTTATTGAAGGTTTGGCAGGCCGATCTTTAAGTTTAGCCTGCCGATTGAAGAGGTTCAGCAAGCCAATCTTCCAGTTTGGTCTGCCGATCAGGTGATAAAAACTGGGAGAGAACCGCCATAGTCAACTCTCCCAATTAGCTCCAGCTTGTTCTCCATTTTTCTTCTAATTACAGATGAACACAACTTCTGTAAACTTCAAAGCACTAACTAGTTTTGGTTTGGTCATTCGAAATGCTTTAAATGAACCATTATCATTGCACATCAGTAGCAAAAATCCAAATTTAATGTTTTTTCTTTAAACGAGTCCTTAGTCCCCTTTTGCTTAAAATTGTTTTATCATTAGCGGGAGTCGTTTGTTTTTAATATGGGCGGAGATTTCATGGAGATATTCTGGCCCAGTAGAGCAGAGGCCGTGCCACGTTGGGCCAGGGCAGTTGCCTCTGGGCCCAACTTTAGTGAGTAAATCATACATAAAATTATATCATCAACTTTTTTAATTCATGTCACGTTTTAAAAGAAGTCATACCACATTATTATTTATTTTTTATATTAATTTATATTATAAATAAACGTATATAATATTTATAAAAGTAATTTTTTAAAAATGGTATTAATAACATTTACAAATTGCTATCACTATAGAATTAATTATCACAATTATAAAATGGAAAAGATAAAACTAATCAAAATTAATATATTTTAGTAGAATAATATTTACGTTAAAATCGATAAAACTTTATTTTATAGAATACTTGAGAGCGACAGTATACCTATCTCCAACAATACTACAATAAGAGACATTCCATAAAACAATAATGTTAATATTATTGTGCAAGTTAATTAATATATAAAAAAAACATGATTGAATTTATATAAAAATTGACAGCATAACAATATTGATTTATAATATAAGAAAATATTATTTCTACTTAAATATAAGTATTACAATAGTATTAGAGAATTAAAATCCATACTAGATAATTATACATGCAAAAGAAAATATGAAAAATGAAATGTAAGCATGACGCTTACATTTCATTATGCTCTCTAAATGAATTGTGTTGGCAAGGGGGGCTTTGGTTCCTTTTATAGGTAAATTTGGGCACTCCAGCGGAGGTCAAATTCCATGAAATAGGTGGTTTTTTCCTCTTTTTTCACGTGTTTCAACTTTCTTCAGTATGCGAATCTTAGTTTGAAATCTAGTGCTTCATGGAAACAGGGTGGACGAGCACATACACTTCTGGATCATCGATGAGCTTTCTTAGATCAAAAAGGAAGGTCCAGATTGAAGTCAAAGTAAAAGGTTGATTTTGACTTACGTAGACCGTTGGATGTAATTACCTAGACTTGATCAATAGATAAGAAGCAAAGAGGATGAAACTTTACATGTAAGTGACCACACACAAGTGACACCTTTGTTGACATGATGGCAAACATGCGGGGCCCTGATGACGTTAGCACTGATGCAACATTCTATTAATCAGATTTCAACTCTAAATTTTTATTTTGACCTCAATTTTAAGATATCTTGCAGCATTTTCCTCTGTTTTGGTCCTTGATTTCATGTTTCCTAACAAATAAACTCAAAGAAATTAATTATTTTACAAAATTAAAATTATTAAAATTAAGTAAATATTTATAAATACTAAATAAATACAAAACTAAATTAAAACGCGCAAACACACATAAAAATAAAAATAAACATATTAATTTTATGGTTTTAATTTATTTTACACGAAACAAATATTTTACACACAAAACACCTCTAAAAATTACCAAAATATAGTTAAACATAAAAACATATTAAAGACATGTAATTAAACATATTTTTTACACTAAGACACTAAAATATTTTTTAACACTAAAATGCTATTAATTAGAAAATTTAATGAGAAATAAAAGCATAAATGAATGATTTTAGCATTATAAAATATACACTTTTACGGTCTCATCAAGTAGCTAGCCACCAAATCCTACCGAAGTAACATAGCTTAATAGGCAATCTTTGTCCTAGTACTATCCTTTGGGGCAACCTTCATCTTGGTACTATTAATGGGCAACCTTTGTCCTAGCACAAGCCTATTTAAAATTCCTTTAAACAATTTTTTATCCGTTTATAACTTTTAATGGAATTCATCTTTTAGTAAAAGACATAAAACATCATCATTTAATATTAATTCATCAATTTTGATGTGTCATTGGGTCAATCATACACGGCATCGGAACATATTGTTGGGGAATTAGGCGTCTCCTAATTCTAAGGATAACAAGAACGAATAATTGCAAGAAAAAAAAAGGAGAAAAGAAGAAAAGAAAGGCACCAAGTTTTTATACATGTTCATCTAAATTTGAGACTACTTCTTGTTTCTGTCGCTTGTAGATTTCACTATGACGAAGGAAATTATAGATTACAAAAGAAGTTTCTCACACTCTCAAATTGTGCTTACCAAAACTCTCTTCTACCTAGCACCCTGTGGGAATTTTTCTCTCAACAATGGAGCTCTCAAAAATATGCCTCACAAAAATAATGCCACACTCTCTCTGAAAGTCACACACACCCAAGTCACAATCCTAGCCACCTTATGTCTATTTATACACCACAGAAAAGGAAAAATAGCAACTAATGAGAAACCCTAGTAGTTTTTCGTTTTTAGGGCGTTTTAGTTCGACTCTAACTCAAAATCTCATTAGAAACTAGACTACAGGGGCCGCGGCCCTCATTTTGGACATCACGGTGCTACTTGAACTTTAACGGGCACGCGGCTCTTGTTTGGGTCCCGCGGCGCTATCAAGCAGGCCTCCTTTTGGGAGCCGTGGCCCTGCGCCACTACGCCCCCCCCCCACCCTTTTTTTTTTTTTCTTCTCTTCTTTCTTCTTTGCTAGGTTGATTTGGCTCCATTATTCAACAATCCCCCACTTAGAGACTAATCAATCACCATGTCTCCAACTGCAACGACAACGACTTCTCATGACTCATGGAGAAATCCAACTAAAGTTGTACACAACTTCAGTTTCTTGATCATAACCATCTTGGTGAGCATATCTACTGGATTCTGACTTCCAAGAATCTTCTCAAGCCTCAACACTCCATCTTCTAAAGCCAACCTGATGAAGTGATACCGCAACTGTATTTGCTTAGTCCTAGCATGAAATGTAGGATTTTTTGCCAAGTGAATGGCGCTCTGACTGTCACAATGTAATGCACTCCTTTCTTGCTTGTGACCCAATTCTTCCAGAAACGACTGTAACCAAATCATCTCCTTGCTCGTTTCTGTCATTGCCACATACTCTGCTTCTATTTTAGAGAGTGCAACTATTTTCTACAGCTTTAAGACCCAACTAACTGCAATGCCACCCAAAGTGTAGACATAACCAGTGGTACTCTTTTTGCCATCAATGTCTCCAGCCATATCAGCATCTATATAGCCCTGTAATCCCAAGTCTGATTTCTTGAAACACAGTGTGAAACTCGCAGTACCTCTCAGATATCTGAGAATCCACTTTACTGCCTCTCAATGCTGCTTTTCTGGATTGCTCATGTACCTACTCACAACTCCCACTGCATGTACAATGTCCGGTCTAGTACAAATCATGGCATACATGAGACTGTTTATTGCTGAAGCATAAGGCACCTTGGCCATGTGATCTCATTCCTGCTCCGTGGTCGGTGATTGCTCCTTTGATAACTTGAAGTGATTGGCCAAAGGAGTATTCACAGGCTTCGCATTACTCATGTTGAATCTGCTAAGCACCTTTGCACGTATTCTTCCTATGATAGTTTGAAATATTATGGTTCCTTATTACTTTCATCCTAAGGATTTGTTTTATAGCACCCAAATCCTTCATTGCAAACTCCTTAGATAGCTCCTACTTCAACTTGTCAATCTCCTGTTTGCATCCTCCTACTATCAGCATGTCATTGATATATAGCAACAATATAATGTAGGAATCACTAAAATTCTTCACATAACAACAATGATATCCCTGACACCTCAAGAAACCATTATTGCATATAAAACTGTCAAACTTCTTGTACCACTGCCTGAGAGCTTGTTTGAGGCCATACAAGCTCTTCTGAAGTTTGAACACCAAGTTCTCCTTACCTAGTGCTTCAAAACCTTGTGGCTACTTCATGTAAATCTCCTCCTCCAAATCACCACGGAGAAATGTTGTCTTAACATCCAACTATTCTAAGAACAAGTCTTCATTTGCCACTAGCGCAAGTACCATCTTGATCGTGGTTAGCTTCACCGCTGAAGAAAAAATCTCATTGAAGTCGATGCCCTCCTTTTGCTAAAAGCCTTTTACGGCCAGCCTTGCCTTATATCGTTTGTTGCCATCAGATTCATCTTTTATCCGGTATACCCACTTATTATGCAAGGCCTTTTTGCCCTGTGGTAACTTTGCCAGTGACCATGTCCGATTGGACATTAAGGAATCCATCTTGTCCCTCATGGCTAACCCCCACTTGACCAAATCTTTAGCCTCCATGGCTTTATTATAGCTCTCTAGCTCACCTCTGTCGGTCAACAAAATATAATACAGAGAAGGGGAGTATCTCTGCGGCGGTCTGATAGTCCTACTAGATCTCCTGACAGGTGTGATAGAAGTACTCTGGTTTCCTTCTAGAGCAATATTTTCTTGGTCTTCATCCTTTGGATTTTACACCTCCACTTCAGGAAGATCCTTCAGTGGAATTACCTCAGGCTTCTTGTCTTCAAAATCTGAACCCCTGGAGTTAGTGCTGTCTTTATCCTTATACAAAACACCTTCATTGAAGATCACATCCTTGCTCTGAATAATCTTCTGATTTTGGTCATCCCACAAACGATAACCAAACTCAAGTCCACCATAGCGATCCAGAAAACACTTCTTAGACTTTGCATCAAGTTTACTTCTAGCAGCAGGATCAATATGGACATAGGAAACACAACCAAATACTTTCAAGTAGGAGTAATCAACATTTTTGCTGCTCCATACTTCTTCTAGTAGCTTGAACTTCAGAGGTGTGGATGGACTTTTATTGATAAAATGAGCTGCTATGTTAATTGCCTCAGCCTAAAATAACTTTGGCAGCTCTGCATGCAACCTCATGCTTCTAGCATGCTCATTTAGAGTTCTGTTCATCCTCTCAGCTACCCCGTTCTGTTGTAGTTTCTCTGGAATGGTTTTCTTCATCTTTATTCCATTCTCAACACAGTACTGCTTGAAATCTTCATCTAAGTATTCTCCCCTATTGTCAAACTGCAAGCACTTCACCTTCAAATCTGTCTCATTCTCTACCATAGCTTTTCATCTCTTGAAAGCATCAAAGACATCAGATTTGTTCTTCAGAAAGTAAACCCACACATTTTTGCTTGAGTCATCAATGAATGTCACATAGTAATTTGCACCACCAAGGGAAGGCACCATTGCAGGCCCCACACATCAGTGTGAACTACCTCCAACTTCCTAGACTTAGGCTCTCTACTTATTGTTGAGAAACTAACTCTCTTTTATTTCCCAAAGATGTAGGCTTCACACAAACTGTGATTAATAGTTTTCAATCCCGGTAGTTTTCCTTTACAGTGAAGCACCTTTATTCCCTTTTCACTCATGTGATCGAGCCTATTATACCATAGCTCGGTATTGACAGCAGAGTCAGCAACTGCTATGGTATCTCTGCAACTGGAATTCATAAAGAGAGTTCCAGCCTTGCATCCCCGAGCGACAACCATTGCTCCTTTTGTGACTTTCCAACCTCCACAATTGAAGGTCATATTGTATCCTTCATTATCTAGTTGCCCTACTGAAATCAAGTTGCGCATTAGTTTAGGAACATGTCTCACCTTATGAATCTTCCACACAGACCCATTAGGCATTTCAAACTGACATCTCCAATGCCAACAATATCCAAAGGTTCTTTGTCAGTAAGATAAACTTTACCATGATTTCTAGCAAGGTAATTCTCCAGGACATGACGGTGTGCAGTGGTGTGGAATGACGCTCTTGATATTACCCACGAATCAAAAGAACTGTCAATAGGCAAGAGCAAAGCATCCTGTGGCTCTTCAGTGGCGGCGTTGGCGACATCATTGTTGTTGTCTTTATTCTTCCTTGGAGCCCTACAGTTCTTCTTCAAGTGGTATGTTCTCCCACAATTCCAACACTCTATAGTCCTACCATTTCTTGACTTACTTCTCCCATTCCTCGACTTGCCTCTCTTGCCATTGTCCTTGTTGAAATGCCTTTCAAGTTTCATGCCCATATTATCAACATTAAGGGCTGAGTTCGATGTTGAGGCTTCACCTGAGTCTTTCTTGTGAACTTCTTCCGCCAGAATAGAATTTCTAACATCAACAAACTTCAATTTTGCATTCCCAATCGAATTTGTAATGGCTACCCTCATGGGTTCCTAACTATTCGGTAACGAGGCCAAGATGATTAGGGCATTGATCTCATCATCGAATTTAATCTCTACTAAGACCAATTGGTTTAGGACGGTGTTGAAACTGTTCAGATGCTTTACCACTGAGGCACCTTTAGGCATTTTTAAATTAAAGAGCTTCTTCATAAGATGTACCTTGTTATTGGTTGAGGGCTTCTCATACATCTCTGACAAGGCCTTCATCATTCTGGATGTAGTATTCTCTTTCACAACGTTGTGGGCCACGTTCTTTGACAGGGTCAAACGGATCACACCTAGCACCTGTCTATTAAGGAGATTCCACTCCTTATCCTTCATGCCTTCGGGCTTATTACCCAAGGGATAAAAATAGTCTTCCACTTGCATCCTTTAATAAGAAAAGTCTAAACCATCAAATTTGATGATACTGGCTGCTGAACCTTCTTCTCCCATCATCATTCTTGATCAAAACCTCCACTCTGATACCACTTGTTGGGGAATTAGGTGTCTCCTAATTTGAAGGATCGCAACAACAAATAATTCCAAGAAAAAAAAAGGAGAAAAGAAGAAAAGAAAGACACCAAGTTTTTATGCAGGTTCGTCCAAATTTGAAACTACATCTTGTTTCTACCACATGTAGATTCCACTATGATGAAGGAGATTACAGATTACAAGAGAAGTTTCTCACATACTTTCAAATTGTGCTTACCAAAACTCTCTTCTACCTAGCATCCTGTGGGAATTTTTCTCTCAACAATGAAGCTCTCAAAAATATGCCTCACAAAAGTAATGCCACTCACCCAAGTCACACCCTAGCCACCTTATGTCTATTTATACACCAAAGAAGAGGAAAAATAGCAACTAATGAGAAACCCTAGTAGTTTTTCGTTTTTGGGGCGTTTTAGTTCAACTCTAACTCAAAATCTCGTTAGAAGCCAGACTCCGGACGTTGTAGCCCTTATTTTGGGTGCCGCGGTGATACTTGAACTTGAACTGGTGCTGCGGCCCTCGTTTGGGCACCGCAGCGTTGTCAGGCGAGCGCCGCGGCCTTCCTTTTGGGTGCTGCGGCCCTACACCACTGCCCCCCCTTCTTTTTTCTTCTCTTCTTTCTCCTTTGCTAGGTTGATTTGGCTCCATTATTTAACACATATACATATATGTGTAGATATATATTAATATCAGGCTACTCACATCATAAGTAAGAGATGTACTTACACTTTTAACTAACTTGTACAACTTTGTAACGTGAGGTGATGTGATAGTAGGGACCCTTGGTGTGCTTGCCTTCAAGACGGTTCATGCCAATTTTATAATTTATATTCTTATTAGAAACATCATAAAAAAACCTCATATCACCACAACATCAATATCAATACCAACATAACATTTGTTGTGACAAAATCTACAACAAAAGTGTTTAATAAAAACTGGCAACTTGACTTTTGTCCATTCAAAAATTCATATAAAATTATACAAATGTCTAAATGATACATGCTCAATGACTTTGAAAATTGGACATCCGTAGCTTTTCAATAGTATATCATATGCCTAATTCTAACATTGTTAAGGTATTCAAAAAGTATTTAAAATCTAATAAGTGTTTCATAAAAAAATAGCAGCTTGACTTCTGTCCATTCCAAAATCCATATAAAATTGTACCGATGTCCAAATAACACAAACTTAAAGGCGTTAGAAACTAGACATCTATAGTTTTTTAACAGTATATTATATGCTTAATTCTAACGTCCTTAAGATATTCAAAAGCCATTTAAAATTTAATCAATGGTACCGGGAATTTCTAGCACTACCAATCCAAATTTGGCAATTCTCAAAACTAAACAAAATTTCAAAAAAAAAAAAAATCTAACAATCATCAAAAAATCATAACATAGCCCTATACATCTTTCTAAATCCTCAAAACTAAAAGATATCCATCACAACATATTATCTCAAATCCTAGAAACTTTAAATAAACTCATCATCATGTAAACTCTATCTTGTAAGAGAAAATCATTAGAATAAGAAAGAAATAGAAAAAAACTAATATATATATATATATATATATACATATAATATCTAGAAAATAATCATCAAGTCATAAAGAATCAACACTATCATGTTCATAAACTCCAAAATATCAAATTCATAAATAGTCTCATAATTAATTTATAGAACACCTATACACTACTCTAAATATGTTCCTGGGAGAAAACCCATCGACTAACCAATTCTACCCCATAACAACCCATGAGAAAGGAAACATGGAAACCCCAATAACCAAGAAAGTCATAGCATGATATTATACCTCCCCTCAAAATCCTCGAGTCAATTATCTTAATATCAAAATTCTCATTCTCACAAAAAAATACAAAGAGACTAATAAATAATCATTACAATTATGCTCATGACCCATAGGTTATAAATATTCTCTCCCCCACATAAAAACGTATATATACATATGCACTCATAAATATAAACATAAACACACCAATAAAAATGATCATCTCAAATACCTTCATGATAAAAAGCTTTCCTAGCAATTCATCATACCGTGAAATCCTCTAGTCTTCCCTTTGTCATTTTGGTTGGCTAGGATGATACTTTGAGAGTGGAAAAATTTTAGAGAGAGAGAGAGAGAGAGAGCTATAAACATGAGTGGAGAGGTAAGGAAATATAAGGGAGTAATTTGAAGCATTCAAGGACAATTAAAGAAAATTTAGACTTTTTTAATTAACAAATCAATCAAGAGAATTTAAACATGAAATCAATGTGATTAGTATGAGGTCTAATGTTGGATTTGTGCAAATGACAAACTTTTAGAGGTCTAAAATCAGGATGGAAATTAGTGTCCTGGAAACAGCACATGGACTTATTCATGGCAATAGTCATTCAACACCTACCTCCATATATCTTCTCAATTAAACCCATAAATATAAATTTTCATTCAATAAAAATATCTATCCAATTAGCATAAATTATCATAATAATTAATCATAAACACGTCATCATAATAATTACTATGATCTTTTTCATATATTAATCCTTTATTGGGCATGAACTTGTCTTCTATTACGAGTCTCTATCACTTGTTAAATCACGAAAAAGTTTTATCAATAGCACAATAATTTTGTAATAAATAATTTAAATTTCGTTAGCTAACAAAATTCTATAACATCAATAGGGTGGGCTTTATAACCACAAACTTTATTATCTAAATAAAACTCAATCAAAATAATTGTTAAAATTATTCTAATTTAAGGTTTTTGTTCATTTCGCAAACTTTGTGAAAAAAAAAAAACACATCCTGGCCCCGTCATGCTGTAGAGAATTTTTAATTAGGACAGCCCTTTCTTTTTGTAGATTAATGTATTGCATCGCAAACTATTTACTTTTTACATAATATACCCTAAACTTTTAATCTTAACAAAATATACCTTAAATTTTGAAATCATCAGTAATTGAGGTCCAATTGCTAACAAGCATTAAAACCATGAACAATTTTCATCACAAAATTTGCACATTAGTTTTGTAAGGATAGAGCTCATCATTTAAGAAAAAATTAAAGCTTAACACATGCAAAAGAATATTTAACAAAAATTAAAAGTAATTATTAAACCTTGATTGCCAATGATTTTAAAATTTAAGATGTATTGTGTCAAGATTAAAAGATTAGTATACATAAGCAAAAAGTGAATAGTTTAGAGTGCAACAATACAATTTTCTCTAAACTCTAGTATAGTTTGTGTGCGTTTTCTAGCAGTATTAGATTTATTTTCCACCTTTGAAAGACTTGTACGCAATCACACAACATGATTAGATAAAATTGTTGCCGTATTGAGTGCAACCGTTATCTTTTTATCAACGAAAACTTCTATGTATCCTAAACATTGGAAAATAATAATACCGAGTACTTGAAATTAACTATACTTTACAACTTGAAGAGTTATGCTTAATGCAGTACTTTTTTTTTTAAAGATTTATTTTTAGACCATGTCTATATTCACTACGTAAAGTACTATTTCATGACGTAATAAAAACGTAAACAGACAGAACGATAGTATGAAAAAAAGAAAAAAGATGTATCAACTATAACAAGGTGTGACTTTGATTGTTTGCCCACATGTTTTCACCATTATTAATGGAGGAGCTTCATGAGATCCATCAGCTTTTTACCATCAAGCATGCTGCCCGCAGTAAGCCTGACATAGTCTTGGTGGGTGATAGTTTTGTAGTTGGCCTTGTTATTCTCTTTCACAAGATCTGGTAAAGGATCAATCATGGTTGTGAGATCTGGACTGTGAAATGCAGCAATTGAAAGGCGTTGCTTTTCTGGGTTCACAACAGCCCTGTGTTCTATGCTCTTGTACTTTCCGTTGCTCATCATCTGCATACACATACAATATGGAAACAACAAACCCAAAACTTACACACTCTTGATTCACACGATACTTAATCCTTGGGCAACTGTACATCTACTTTTAGCAGCAATCTTATCTTAGCCATTTATGCTTGTTGTCCTTTCAGTTTAATTTAAATTTGGTCTGTGAAAAAGAGTAATTATCCCACTTT